>OZ037784.1:31232319-31259819 GCA_964035525.1 Porites cylindrica | reverse complement strand
GACGAGGGTCTGGACGAACGACCGCCTGTTGGGATTGGAATCACTTTACGTGACGAGGCCGGCGAGGACGGACGAGCGGGTGACGAGGGGCGTAGCGTATCTGGAAAAAACAGAGTAGTTGGTAGGCGATCTTTCTACCTTTTCGCGAGTGCGTGGCGGCGGTAAAAGAACCAAGCCAGCGAACCAGAGAACCAGAACCAGAGTGTGGCCCCTAAAATGAAAGCTTTTGCACAGCTTTCTTTTGTATGACGGTTGATTTCTCCGTTGAAAACGGGTTCTAACTTTTGACTCAGTCGATGAAATCCTTAAGTATGACCATTACAATAAACGTTTTCGAGCAGTGCTTTTCTGTGACGTTGCTTAATTGGTTCTTATGAAAGCATTTGTGCCGAAATATCTTAAAATACCGTGATAAGATTTGGTTTTCGGTACGAAAAAGAAACTAACTGTCCTTACAAACAAAAATCACTGAATGTTAGCACACCTTTTGTTTCAATGACTAGACTTTCGTGACCGCTGTCTAAGCTGATCGTGGACGGGGACGATAACTCTTTCTTTTCCCAGGGTACTCTCTGTTCTTCCCTATGTTCATCAGCACCGAAATGATGTCCTTCCACCATGAGTGAGTTATCCCTCGGAATCCGTACATCGGTGCGGCGAGACTTGGAATCGTCACTAAGACGATATCAATAAAAAAATTTACATTTTGTGGATTGTGTGATGTCATTAGAATATTTCCTAAGGTGGCCAAGAAGGGTTACACATGCAAATCAAAAATGTTGCTGCAAATTAAAAATAGGACATGCAAATTAAAAATTGTACATGCAAACTAAAAATTGTGCTGCAAATTAAAAATAGAAAACATATCGATGCAAATTAAAAATGAAAAGTCCTGCGCGCGCAGTATGAGTGATGAGGACCTGAGCCGAGCCGTGCGACCTGGCCTTACAGCCTTCAGCCCATTCATGTTTCATGTTTGTAATATTTTTAGTTTGCATGTACAATTTTTAATTTGCAGCAACATTTTTAATCTACAGGTAAAATTTTTAGTTTGCAGCAACATTTTTAATTTGCATGTGTGACCCTTCTGGGCCACCGTAATTTCATGTGTAATGCGTGCGTTGTGTTTTCTGCTACTTTCTGTAATTTATACCAGTGTGATTGAATAAAAATAAATTTAAAAAAAGGATCACAAAATCAAGAAAATCTTTCTGAATCAGGTTGCGTTCGATTGGGAAATCTTATTTAGATTTTGAAATCCAGACTTGGGATTTTACAATCGAACGCGAAATCCGAAAACGGATTTCACGGCCAAGAAATCCGTCCTCAATGTGGATTCCAACTTAAAATATCCAAATCCGGATTTCGTGGATTTCCTTATTTACCGTTTGAATGGGAAATACGAAAACAGATTTGCAAAACTGTTCCCGTGAACAGTGGTATCTTTTTCCTGCTAATTATGCGTGCACGTGCAAGACCACCGTCCTTGAGAACAGTCTTACAAAATGCTTTTTCGAATTTACCCCCCCCCCCCCCACCCCCAAAATAAAAAACAGAAGAAAAGGGTATCGTTTTCGGATATGGCGTTCGACGTCAAATCCGAAATCTGCCATTCAAAATCTAGATCCAGATTTCCCAATCGAACACAACCTCAGTAAATTGCAATTTCGCAAACGATTAAGCTCTGGTAGCACTTTTACTCCCAAATGGCTTAAGGATATTTGTGTGTTCTTGCTGCGGGAAAGATGATGATACTGAGCCAGACGGAATTTTAGAAGGGTATTTGAGAAAAAACAATGGCGACAGTATCGTTTTCTTACAACAGGGAGCAAACAAGCCTACCTGCAAGCGTATGACACCTTTATGCCTCCGCAAACGACCTTGCTTTTTCAGTATTCAAGGATTTTATCTTAATAACATGATCAGAAAGTGAGAAGCACTACGCTAATAAAGCAGAAATCTACGCAAGTATTCGCGGGTAGCAGGATAAAGGGAAAGTCATATCACCACGTGGTACCTGGTTTCCGCTTGGCTTTTAGATGACTCTCTGTAAAGTCCATGTTCTCCTTGCAAATACCAGTTTACTGTCGAAGGGTTTTCACATTGCCCTAAAAATAAACATGAAATAACACGTTATACCCCAGTAGATCCTGGCAGTATAGCTCCGAAGGAAACAGTAAATTTTATCTGCGAGAATCTTCGCGTCACGAAAACATCGAGATTCGAAGGAAACAAAGTTAAGTGATTGGTCATACAGTAAAGAACCTAGATTTTTCCAACTTAGCCTAAGTAGGTTCTCATAGAATTGGTATTTAGTGGGATTTTAGGCTACGTAGGTTCTTAATTTGATAGAGGTACTAGCGATCACTACGGGGCATATGTAATATGGAATACAGTATATTGGTGTATTAAATAATTATCTAGAATACAGTTTGGATGATAACCATACAGTAAATTTATCTTTCCAAAATACTAGCATGCATGTTCTCATGCTGTATCTTCACCTGTGCCTTCATTTTTGTAAAATAAGAACCTATTGAAAACTTTAGGCCAAATAGGTTCTTACGAAAAGGGGTTTCAAATGAAAATTTTAGCCTAACAGGTTCTTAAATTTTAGGTTTTCATATGTTGGTTTTTACTGCATATAGCACAAAAAATCGGACAAAACAGCAGTAGATTCATTATGAAAACAAAGTAGCAGTTAACATTGGGAAGTTGTGACCATGAATGTAACCCTGTAACGTCATAGGTTTTGCTTTGTTGCCGAATCAGAGATATTTGGCGGGAAACATTTTGCGACAAAAACGTGTTCTTATGGGATCATTGTACGTTTCTGGCAAACTGCCATACCCCTCCCCTAAGCCAACACTTTGCCCTGAGTGAGAAGTGAGTGTTAATGTTGGCTTGGGGGAGGGGTAGGTGGGCAGTTTCCCAGAAAGGTGTAATGATCCCTATTATGAATACGTGTATGAAAGTTATCGTCTAATCTATTCCACTCTTAGGTTAGTCAAAATGAGCTCACCCAGTCTGGGCCCAACAGGCTGGCAGAAGGACATGTACTCCAGGTTATAACTATAATCAGCTACATTATCGACATGAACTGGACCCGAAATGAGCTTTCCTCCTTGAGGTGCTGATATACGATCTCTACAATGACGCAAAACAGAGTCGTCAATTGTGATTAATTGAAAATTGCTGTTATTAATGAATGCTAACATGGCAGGAAAGCCGCAAAAGGAGAAGCAGCGAGAAGTATAGCATATAATGGCAAGAGAATGATTTTATACGGCACGGAAAAATGTATCGTACGCTGGCACCCTAGCAGCGAGGCGCGCGAGGGAGTAAGAGGAAAGGGAAACCCTCTTCCTCGCGCGCCTATCGCGCGAGGGAGTAAGAAGAAATGGAAACCCTCTTCCTCCCGCGCCTATCGCGCTCCCGCGTAAAAACAACTGTTGTGATAAATGAGGCAGGTAGTATTTGACTGGAAAAATAAGGAAACTCTTACTAAAAGGCAGAAAAGGAATAAAGAGATGTAAAAAGTACGGTGCAAACTATTATCGCAAAAACCTTACAAACCACAATTTTTGGCGGGAAAATGGCCTGACGCGGAAGGGACGTTAAATGGCGGGAAGAATTAGTGCTGTTACAGCATTTTGATTGGTTAATGATGTTTCTTACATGTTCCTTCTGTCGGCATCTCCCAAATGTCTGACAACTACCAGGGAGGCCAGGGTTCGTTTATCCAGTGAGCGGCTGCCGGTTGGCATGGTTACTTGAAACGTGGGTTGGATCTGCGGTTTCTTTCTTGAACCACGGGGGGATGACGGGGTTCTAGGATGAAGTATTTGAGTCAGTCAATAAACTGATGCAAACAGTACACCATCATTCCTCTAAAGAATGCCTCATACGTCAAGTCGCTTATATTTGAAGCGTTCATAGAGTTGACTTTCTTTAAGTATTTAAACCGCCATTAGCGTTGTTTGTAGAAAACCCCAACAGCCTTGGCATTTCTCATACTTTAAGCTGAGTTAAGGAGTACACGAAACTTAAGAGCACAAATACACGAATGTGGACAATTTTAAATACGCTTGTATGACAGGCGGGCCAGTTTAACTGTCTTCAGTCAAACGTCCGTGAAAGCTCGCGAATTTGACCGTAACTTATAATTTTGTTTTCAAACATCGCATCTTCTTCAAATTTGAAGACTTAGATTTTTTTCTGATCTAAAATAATGTGAGTTACCTCTGTAGAAGAACTTTAGGGAATTTTTAGCCACTCTACGATCCGCGGTCCAGACGGTCCACGATATGATGTTTTGACATTAGAGAGTCATTACAGCAATAATTACAATGTTATAAAGTAACAACCGCACTTACTGTTTTTTAAGCTTTTTCAGGTACGTTCTGTGGCCAAAGCCATCATCCGTCCACCTATCGAGGGAAGAAACAGAACGAAAAATTAATAATTACAAACTTTCATCAATGGGTTGTGTTGTTAACAGTTTACATCAGTGTGAACAAGGGCCGTGGGAACTCAAACTGAAAGATAAGGATGACTAAATCTGGAAAAATGAACGGACACTCTGTTTAGATTTTCTTTCTAACTGCAGTTGTAAACAAGGGATGATTGATTTAGTAGGGAGTTTAAGATGCCACGACGGCGACGAGAACGTTAAAAGGGCAATAGGTTGAATACGCAAAACAGCAACTCTCCAAGTGCACCGCGCTTTTGTGTACATTTCTTTACCGTCACTGAACGACTACGATGTGAAAATGCATAATTGCACGTTTTGTGCAGGATGTAAACAAGGTCCGACGAAATCTTCTTTCTCTTTCTGAACTTTGATATGGTTTTTAGGAATTTGGCTTCGGATGAGTTCGCTAGCATCTGACATGGGAAGCGAGTTGGAATAATCGCGACGGTGATTGAAAGAACGCGAATTCACTTTTTAAGCGACGTTTCCATTTTACTTAAAACTACATTTTCACAAATTTCAATCCACAGCCAGTCACTAGTGAAAATTTTATAGCGATTGGACAAGGAAAAAACCACTTTTAAGACGATTGAAAAATATCGGTATGGCCTCTGAAAAACTGTATCGAAACACCTTAATCGTAGTATTAAAACTTTAAAAACACTCACTGATATCTGATAGTGTCTGGTATAACAGGCCCCGAAGTCTTGTAACTCTTAGTGACAGCCGGGTCGTGGGATTTGTCCTGGGGAAAGTGCACAGTGTAATCCCTGGGGTTTCTTTCAGGGGCGAGCTCCGGTTCCTTGAGTTTCAGTTCCATTGATCTGTTATCTAACGAGTCCGATGCAGGTCTGATAAAATAAAAGGAAACAAAAATTAGGACAGGCGTCGAAATGGGTAGGGGATAGTGAAAAAAGAGGGGGGGTGTGTTTTTCTCTCTCCCCCTCCCCCTCCCCTTTTTTCGCCTGCCGCACGGGCTAGAAGAATGAAAAAATATGGCTTCCCTCTGAAGATACATTAAACTTAATGCAAAAGAGGATATTGTAAAATGATTTCGTGGTAGAAATAAAAACTACCTAAACTTTACGTTTTAGTTTGAGCCGGTAGAAACTAAAAACAGCTGCTAACAGAAATGCAAATATAAAGTCTACTTCTAACAAACATTTAAGTGAACTTTCTTCGAAAGCATTCAGTTCAATTGTACTCTTAACTCTCGTCGGTATTGTTAGTCTTAGAGTGTGAATTAATGCAACTAAAAGTTTTGTCGGTTAGACGCACAAAAGACGATTAGAATCCAGAGGTTGTCCCTGTTTCAAATCAGCCCTGATAACAACGAGATATGACTTAAGTCAAACTATAAAATCGCCGGGGTATATATATTTAAGAAATGACACGATGCCAGTTTACGTATTATTAAAGGCACGTTTCACAAGTACCTTTCTCCTCGAAGAAACCTGCCAAAGTTTGTTTGAGTGATAATTGGCAAGAAAGAGCCTTGTTTTGAACCGACTGCAGGTACTCCAGGCTGATGAGAAACGCTGCAATAGCACATGTTTGGTGGTGTTATAAACTCACTCAAGTCACTCAAAAGATAAACAGTATAAAACCAAGGCTATACCTTGACGATATGTCGCGAGACTCGAAGCTCAAACAAGGACAAGAGGAAGGTCGAGAAACGCACGTTGAGCAAGAATTAAGCCCAAGAAGTGTTCCCTGCGTTATACCGGTTAATAGTGACGCAGGCATGTTCTCCATGGTTTCTTCAAGAACGTGTTAATCTGGAACATGCATAAGCGCTAAAACAAAGCGCTTTATATTGTGAAATAGAATTTTGCTCAGTAAACAAAGTGACATACGTCACATTCCTTGTTATTCGTAACCTGCACTGTAAACTTAAAATTGAAATATTGTAAAAGCTTTATTCTTGGAAGCCTTGAGACGATCTAATTCTTTTCACATTGTTCGAGAAAGACATGTAAGTTGACTAGACTGAGCTTTACAATTCACAAAAAATGTCCTCGCTTTTTTGGCTGTCACAGTTCACGACCTCATTCGCCAATGTCATTGTTGTTTACTAATTCAGTTTATGTAATTACTAACAAAACTTAAGTTTGTCAAGACAGATTCCGCTTGAGAAATTTCAGTTGTTTTTTTTTTTCTCTTGATGCCTTTGTTTTTTGTTTGTTTCTGCCAATTTTACGTACGGCAGAATTAAAAAAATTGCGCATCGATAGTGTATTAAAAACAACTTACAGAGCTAAGGGGAGCAATCATTACATTTTTCATTTTGTTAACTATTAAATAACCCGAATAAAACAGATCACGGTACTTTAGGATGAAAAACTAAAACATCGCCAAGTTCTGGAAACGGAGAAAACCGATCTCAACGAGACAATTGCCAAAAACGAGAAATAAACATAAAGAAAAACAAAGCACTTTGGCATTTTTAATTCGAAAGAGAGAAATGTTAGTCGTGGCGTGACAAAAGAAAATTGCTTATAAACCGGGCGGCCCGAGATTAGTTCAAAGGTGGGGCGACTTCATCGGTATCTTAAATCCTTACGCTTTTGATTTTTATTTCTTTTCTCCTTAACACCCTATACTAACGTAATAACGTGAGTCAATCACTAGGGAAAAAAAGGATCAAAGCACTTTAAATACTTAACTGAGATCAAATGTTAAAATCCGTTTTTCTTGATTGCAGCCAATGTAGTTACTACCTTAACTCGACTTACTGAGCCACTCAAAGATCTTCTAAGAGCACTTTTCCGACCGATTGTTCGGAACCAGAAAGGCCATTCAAGTTAACAGTTTGAAAATGGTAAGAGTCACAGGATTCGAATCAAAATTAAGTTCATCTTGGCGCCTAACAGAGAGAAGACGTCGTTTCCTCACGTCCCCATCAAAATTTCTAGATCTCAACAAACCGTGGTCCCGCAAAAATGAAAGAAAAAAACGGAAAAAAAAAACTGACATGCACGACTTTCCCGTGTACGAATGCACTCAGGAACAAAACGGTAGCCCAAACTTATCTTCCATCGTTTGACAATGCAAACGACCGTCTCTGTCTAGAAAAAGCTCCAAAAATTTTGCTACCAAGGTAACGTGACGTTACACGTTTCTCTATGCGTGCGTAGTCTCCCTGGAATAACGCATTCATCGTTGAATAGTTGTGGAGGGTTGTGCGGAAAACTTTCCTTCAGGCACAAACCTGGAAGCAGAATGTTCCTGTTCTGGGCTGATTCCTTGGTCACTAGAGATCGAAGGAGTCTTATGAGAGGCATTGTCCTTTTCAGAAAGCTTCTCTGAGGGTACTGGGGTAGATGCTAGTTCTTCACTGACAGGGGTGGAGTCAGAAGATTTTGAGGTCATGCTTGTTGGGACCCAGACTGTCCCGCGTTGCCTTTGGCCTGACACTACCTTTTGACTATTCATCTATAAAGAAGACATAGCAAGTGTGAATTCTAGCCTAGCAAAATGTCGCTAGCGGCGAGGAGCGAGGAGGAACGGCTGCTTTCACAGGCTAGTGTGAATACATAAGCTTGCGATGACCTAAAACGTGCATGCCACAAAAATCCCGAGGCCATACAACATTAACATACGGTTGGAATCGCGCAAGCTGAAACTGTCGATTATCTAAAGATCAATTGATATGACATAACCAGACTCGATACACTCAATTTGAGAGACTGAAGAGAAACGCTTCTGAGAAAAAATCGAGAAAATAACTCACCCTTTCCCTGTCGTATTCCATTTGTGCACCAATAGGTGTGACTAGACCGAGAACAGCGTCAACTTTGATCACCTCCTGTCGGCTGTAAAGTAAATAACACGTAACAACTATGATAACATTGTTGGAAAGAGAAGTCCTCGCCTCTTTACAATTCGCGCTCATTCTCGTTGGGTTCGTCACATATGAAGCTCGACACGTGCAACAGGCCTGGCCTTAAGGCACGGTTACAGCCAGCTTGCAATTCTGAGTATTAGGATGAAGATTATAATTTTTCATCCTAATTCACAATCATTTTGAATTAGGATTAAAATAAGTACGGCTTCAGAGGAAATCTGTTGTTATAGTTACCTGTACTATCCTTATGGACTCAAAATTTGAAGATTTCTTTCAAATTACAATATCTTACTTGTTATATGGTACTGTAGCGTGTCTATTATGAGGCCTGGCTCCATTCGTGCTTAATCTATGATTACCATTCTCTGATAAACTCCTGTTGTGGCCATTTGCTGGGAAGAAATTTAAGATAGTAGACTGAATACAAACGCCTCGTTATACATATGAGTCAGACCATGTGAGTTAAAAATAAACTAATTATTGCTAGTTATAATGCTGTATTACCTTTATCCCAGCATTTGTGTGTATAGTTTTCAATTTCAACTTTTGTACCTAATGTATTTGACTTTTTAATATATGACCAGCTTGTAACATAAGATTTGTATGTTATCTTAAGATTGAATAAAGACATTTGATTGACTGATTGATCAATATACCATTTTCTTGTACAACAAACGCAAACAAAAAGAGTTATTACCGTCTTACTACTAACAATACAAGCTTTTTAAGAGGAGTGAAATTCTTCCCCAGTGAGTCTTCGTTACCATGGCTCACTATAACAAGCTGATCAAGCTGATACGAGAATGTTAGAACGACTTCAGGGGGATTCTCGTCAAAAGTCTGGTTTTTTGCTTATTTCTGCCCTTTTACCTACAAATCTAGCTAAGATTTCATTCAATCAAGTAATGGCTCCCCTTAGTCACTTGTTCAATACATGTTTACGAATTGTTGGATGATCTTTCAAATGTTTTTAATGAATTAACAATTGGGGGGGGGGGGGGGGGATGGGGGAAGGGGGTTAAAAATTATGGAAAATCTGAAAATATTGGATTTGAGGGTGGTTGAAAATTACAATATGAAGGAAATTATTGGTAGAGAAATACCAGATAGTCCACCAGCAGAACAAGATGCCTCTGAGCTCATTAACAGAATAACTGCTTTATGTGTATTTATTTATTTCCTCCTATAATCAACCCCGACCATTTCCCCCCAAAAACTACCAAAATGCCCCTTAATGTAAACCTAATATGAGGAAAATCTACTGGGACCGTGATGGTTCAGCCAGACCGTAAGGAAAATCACATACACTCCTCACTGCAAACAACTTTTTAAAGAGGGGAGGGGAGGGGAGGAGGCAGAAATAAAATCTTTCTTTCTTTTAGTTATTTTCGACTTGGAAGTTAAATTTGCCCATCAGCGAATTCATGTCACAATCAACAATCTACATTAACGCGAACAAGTAAAGGTGATAACGTTATGTAACAGTAAAGCAAAAGAAAAAGAGGCCAGCAAAGAATTAAGGCCAAAAAATAAAACCTTCCAAAATATTTCTTGTCTTTGATCCGTTTAGAATAGATCAACGGAAGAAAATCATGCAAACTAAGGTTACAATTTCGTCATCTAGTCTGTTTCTACACGATTTTTAGCAATAATGATATTAGCGACAATACTTTGGTGCTCCGAAACAGAGTTAGAGCGCATGGCGTTCTTTTTTTGTAGCACCACAAATATCTTAAACAAAATTAAATCTAACGTTTGTTGACTGACTACTTGAACCTAAAGCCAGACGCATGAGCTAATAAACTAACCATTATTTGATCCAGAGTACATGATGGAATAACTTGGAATGACTTCGGGTGAAAAGAGATCGTAAGTCCCAACGGGAGCGGGTTGCACAGTCTTCTTACTGTCCTGAGAAGGTTGCACAGGTTTCCTATTGTCCTTTAACGCTACGTCTCCATTGACCATTTCTAAATCGACTTTCTTCTCCTGCGCTGAGCCCAGATCTCGAATGTAATGATCATAATCGTGCAGCAATTTTTTCTGTAACAATTCATGTTGTTCTTCTAGAAGCTGTTCCTCTTTCTTCTGATGTTGAATAATCCCCTCCAGTTGTGACGGCGAGGCACCATTTGGGAGGTTATAAGGAGTCGGTTTGCTTGCCACTTCTGTACCGTTTACTGCTGACTGGCTTTTCTCCTGTTTACTATGGCTATTATCTTCATCATTCATTTCCTTCTCCTCTATGGTTTCATGATGAACAATTTTGTCCTTACTGACCCTTGAAGTCAACTTCACAGATGGTTCTTTTACAATGTCAGGAGCAAAGTACGCTGACAAGGGTGACTTTGTCCTACTGAGAACCAAAAATAACAACAACAACAGAAAGAAACTATGAGACACTTAAAAGACTTAACTTATCGCCTACTGAAAATAGGTAGAAGGGACACAAACTTGAGGTCGTAACTATTCTGACAACATTTGTCAGACGGCTGAGCAACTTTCTGGATGCAAAATGCTTCTTCCTAGAGCCAAAACCATAGTTGATAGAGTGGAATGGTTATGAAGCCCGCCAGAATCTTTTGTTATATATTTTTGTGGACCTAACAGTGCACAACGTTCAATAGCATTCCAATCATTTTGAACTTACTGGCCAATAAAATCGCCGCTTTAATTTATTCGGTCACAATTTGTGAACAGAAAACAAAGGTTTGTGCAACTTCAGGGAGCTTCCAACACAAAACTGCAGCATCTTTGTTGTTTCCTGCCCTTCATAACTTGTCTCCTCTAATAACTATGCCACAATTGAGAAAAAGGATGAACAACAAACTCTACCGACACATGGCCCAACCTCTGGGATTCGCACCCATGCCATATTAGTGGGTGGCAAGTGGTCTCATCACTGCACAAGCCTTGCTTGTAGCAATGAACATGTGTGTATTTTCAAGAAGTGTGTCAAATGACTTGAAATTAGGCCTCGTCCACAAGTATCCCCAAATTTTTGGACACGGAGATTTTTTCTCCGTTTCCGTCCACACAAAACGCTAAAACGATGGAAAGGACTAAGTACGATAACATTATCCCTTACAGGGCATGCGCTGCATGACGTATGACATCATCGTATTAGAAAACCTCCGTTTTCGTGCGTCCACGGAAAACGACAAGCCCGCGTTTTCAATATTGAATAATCTCCACTCTGGAGAGCGTTTTTGAAAAAAAGCCTTTTCAGTGACCGTTAAAACCGAGTGGACGATAAGCCAAAGCAGGAGAAAAAATCTCCATTTTCAATTAAAAATGGATACTGATAGAATAGGGCGCTATAGCTACGACGACGGCGACGGAAGCGAAAACATCACTTTAAAAATAAATTCGCATTTTTTCAAACTTTGTCGCGTTTATTCCAATTTGCTGAAAATATCAAATGCTGGTGAATTTCCCTGTAGTTGATTTATTGGGGACCGCACTTAAGTTTACAAGAGAAAGAAAAATTTGTCGTGATGTGATTTAAGTCCTCCATAAAACGTCCCATGAGGGAATTTCACGTTGTTGTCGTGAAGTGAAGGCAAAGAAATGTAGAAGAAAGCGTGATGCATGTGCAAAGTTGTTGTTTTGCTCATAAACCTATTGCTTTTTTTGATGTCCTCGTTGCCGTCGCCGTCGCTGCTGCTTAAGCTCCCTTGAAAATTGAAAGACAAACCTGGAGGGCACAGGGGAATCTCTTGGCGATGATAGGGGTGATATTATGGGTGATGAAAATGGAGCAGAACTGCTGTTAGATGGCCGCAGAATGAATGACTTCAACTGGTCAGTATTTACTCTTCCCTGCAGAATTCAAGATTACAAAATAATTTAAATCAGGAAGTGCATGAAAGACACCTTTATACAGTTATTGGGGTATAAAATGAAAAACCCAGATAGGATATATTCCTAATTAAAACAACCTGTCCATGCTTACAAGGAGGCCCAATGGCTGAGCAGTTACCTCCCTGAACTTCTGATACTTTGTCTCTCTTCACCCAGGTTTACATATAGTTATCAGCAACATACTGCAGATAATTAAACGTTATAGCAGCAGTACTCTAAGGAGCCTCATGCTACAGAGACTGGGTCGTCTGCACCTGTATCTCACATCGATATCATTTTGGGCCTGTTGGACAGACCTAAATGACCCTAAATACCAAGTATCATGCATAGCTACGTCATCTTCTCCACTTGTTGGGATACAAATACAGCCCATAGCTCGCATGGCCTGTCTTAAACTCGCTTTCTGTACAATTTCTCTTAGTTCTACTTGTCGCTTTGCTTTTAACTACCACCACTTATCTTACATTTTATGCTGTATTTTTCTTTTGTGTGGCAAATAAATGAAAAAAATAAATAAAGGATCAAATAAACAAGCAAGAAAGAGAAAAATAGCCCTGCACTAGAGAACTACAACTGGCAAATCTGGAGGTCATGGAGGAATACTAAATTTCCTTCTTATCCATTTTAGAACTTACTCACCCCATGTAAGGGACTGATCCGGTTTCCGGAATCTGGGAATTCTTTGCTTGTGGAATCCAGAATCTGGGAAAATTTTGCTTATGGAATCTGGAATATCACTCAAGGAATCCCGAATCCCATAACATTTGGAATCCAGAATCCAAGTTCTACTGACAAATACTGGAATCCAGTACCTGGAATCCGGAATCTACAGCGTGGAATCCAGAATCCAGGACTGTCCTAGATTCCCCTACATGGGGCGAACTTATGCTCTAGTATTTGAAACATTTAGTATTTGTTGGTGGAAGTTTTGAAGATCTAGTGTATTCAATCCAGTCAGAAGAAAAAAAACCCTTCTGTAAGTGTTCCTAGAATGTGAAGGTCTGAAGGAAAAACAATTTTCATAGAAAAAAATGTTCAACCTTAGTATTCCTGATGACAGGTGGTGCCGTGCCAGGTCTAAAGATGTAACCGGCTGATCCAACAACCTGGTCCATAAACACTCCATCACTTGGGTGTGGCCCATAGGCACTGATATGAAGGCTTCTCGTCAGTGCATCCTAAAAACACCAGACCTTGACAATTAATTGTCACTTTAAACTTAAACAATGGTGCTGTGATCTGGAACAGTGTCTGTCTCCCAGAAATATCTTTATTAAAGACTGCTACTTTATTGCATACACTCCAGCGCAAGATCAATATACACTGTCACTGTAGCATCATTGAAATCCACTTTTTCAATCATGTACAGTGTATGTACATTATATTATACTTTCTTATTGTCACAAATTATTTAATGAATATCAAATAAAAAATTAAAATATGCATGGAATACTACTAAAAATAGATATAAATGACTTAATGTGATGGCAGTGATAACGGTGTATGCAGATCTAAAAGCAAGCTTGATCAGTAACTGAGTGGGAAATTAAGCACTGGAAGTTTCGTTCATTCCTTTCCACATGCTTTCCCATTCTTATTGCGTTGTCATTGGAAAACAGCTCTTTGTCTATGAGTTAAAATTAAGATGGCCAGTATATTCAAATAAAATATTGAATGAATTTTAAGGGTGTTATATTGACACAAATCAATTTACATGTACATTGTATGGATGTAGGATTCCCCAAGAATTCAAAATGCCATTAGGTATCATGTGGTAAACATCATTATTTTTTGTTAAATTTAGGTCTCTGGTTCTTAAATTCTAAAAATACATTACCTCACTCCAGGAACCCCTCAGATTCCTAAATGACTTTGCAGCTGAGTGTGGCCTCTTGGGTCCATTTTGCTGACGTTGTGCTTCATTCCAGGTCACATATCGCACTCCTTTGCGCCCCTCAACTGCAGGTGCTGTTTTAGGTCGCAGGTGAAGCTTAGGAACTTTTGTCAATTCCTTTAATTCCTCCTCTTCTTCATCCTCATCAAAGCTATCTGAACCATCAGAATTCCCTTCTTTCTTCTCAGCGTTAGGGATTGGAATTTTCTGACAAATGAATGAAAAAGAGAACTTTCAGAGGTAACTCCTGTCAGTTGTAGCTTGCCGGTTTTAAGGTACAGGTCACATTCCACGGGTCAAGAGTACAGGTCACTGCCCCATCGATAAATTACCAAACCACACAGATTCCTCTCGATCTAATAGAGATAATGTTAAGAGATTAGGGCTAGGCGACACTTTATGCTGTTCATTTATCTATATCATGATGACCTGTACTTTGACCTGTAGAAAAGTGACCTGTATTTTAGACCTGCCAATGACCGTCCAGATTAATGATTTTTGCATGTATGTATTTATCTATATCATGATGACCTGTACTTTGACCTGTAGAAAAGTGACCTGTATTTTAGACCTGCCAATGACCGTCCAGATTAATGATTTTTGCATGTATGTATGGCATGTTACAGTGATACAGAAAACAAGTTATTGCCCTTGGGTATATTAATCTACATACTATAGGGCCTTACTAGGACAAATCAGTAGTAGACTTGCTACCTATATCATTCCAACATTTATTTTCCATCCTGGCTAGGTAAACTAAAAGCAATTTACCAAATGTACAAGTTTCACTCACAGTTGAATCTAGGTACAATGGCCACCTTGAGGACAGAAGAAAGTTGTCATTGTACGTGGAGAGTTTGCCGTTGTAGCGGGGTCTAAACAAGAGTCAAAGTGTGGACAGTGTCTTGTAAATTGTAAATTGTAATTTGTTTACCCACAGAGCACTAAGGAGTTCATAAAAACTCATTGAAACGTGTCCGTGCTTTCAGATTGAATGAGAATTTTAAAGTGTTGGTTTTTAAGGAGAGGGGAAAACCGTAGTACCCGGAGAAAAACCTCTTGGAGCAAAGGAGAGAACCAACAACAAACTCAACCCACATATGGCGTCGACACCAGGATCCGAACATGGGCCACATTGGTGGAAGGCGAGCGCTCTCACCACTACACCAACCTTGCTTCCAAAACAGTGGCCATTGTGGAGTGGTGCCCGTTAGTGGAGGTTTGACTGTATTACCACCAGGAAGTCAAGATAAGTTCCCTCAGGGATGTTTGTTATGAACTATGTGCAATTAAATTATTAAAATAATTAATTTAAACTTACGGGTGGAGATGTGATAAGCTTTTTGTTAGCTCTGTACCAATTATAAATCTTCATCAAATCCTCATGCTGTTTATCAAAGTACTTTGACCTTGATTAGGCAAGAAAAAAGTAAAGGTACATTTTACTACAGGTGTACATTAAAGAACACTTAATTCTTAGAGTAAATGATATAAATTACCTACTCAGTGTTTATTCCACACATTGGCCCACGTGTACATGTACCCTACATGTGGGTCCTTTGAGGCGGAAAGATATTTGAGAATGCAAGTTTTAGTACTCAGTCTGACAGTTGGCTTTCCCATTGTTAATTAAATGAGCCATTCCTTGATGGAAGAAATGTGCAGGCATGTTCATGTTCAGAAAGTGTGCTGATCACAAGTTTTGAAAACTAAAACAGAGTCATTAAAATATATTATAGTTATTTTGTATTAATGTAAATGAATATATTTAATTTCTGAACTTGCTGAGGTTGCCCATACCAAGAAAATAAAATGAAAATAAAACATACAGGATTTTAGCAGTAGCTTATCCACAAAGTGGCCTGAGGGATTTACATGGATTTTTGAGGAGAGGGAAAAAAATGGAGTATCAGGAGAAAAACTGCTAATTAAGAACAAGGGTGAAAATCCACGACAAACTCAACTCATGTACTGCTCGGGATTCACACCCAGGTCACATTTAACAGGGGGAGCCAAACTCTTACAAAGAATATGCCATTCCAGCCCCCCAACATTGACAATAAGGAAAGTCTTCATGGTGTGCACTGAAGAGAGATATTGGTGCTCACACCCAACACATTGAATCTACTCTGGAGAAATGAAGCTTCAGGTTACCACTTCAGAATGTGTTTCTCTAAATGGGCTCTGTGCAGGTGTATTTTTTTGGCCTGAGAACAGACGTAAAACGGTGGAAACCAGACAGAGTATGGATTGGCGCCTGGAATGTTTTGTTTGTCACAGAAATCATTTGGTAGCAGACATTACTTTTTGGGTGGAGAGAAGGGACAACCGGAAATACATATGTGTTTGCAGGCTACCTGAGGTGTGGTTGTCAGCAAAACGAATATGCAACATGATTTTCAACTTTCAATCACCAGATTAAAGACTACAATATTTATTACACCCTAAAAAAATGCCTGTAGATTGCAAATAACTTACGTTGCAACTTCAGATAACATCTTCAAAAGAGTTCCATAAAAGGGTTTATCATAAGGGTCTCCTTCATCATATAAATATGGTCTGCAAAACATCATCATGCTTTAATAAGAAGTATATGCAGTAGGCTGGAATGAATTTATTACACTGAATCACTCAGTTAACTTTCGTTAACTTCTTATATTTTTAAAAACAGAAAAAAAAAGGCGTGTGTGAACCCCATACCAGAAACATTAATGAAAACAGGAGGCTAGAAAAATGTGGTAGGAACAGGAAACTGCACAGTACACCCAAGTTAGTGATGAATGCTGGGACCAGCAAGAGTGCTTGCTGTAATATTAGTTTTAATTATAAAATTTAACTATTGTTGTGACAAAATTTTAAACAACATTGCACAACAACAATCCTTCATTTTAGGACCTGTATCTCTACCTCAAATCTAGGTCTTTGGCAGATCTCTGTCCAGTCAAAATTGCAATTTTAACATCTTTGTAGTACTTTTCAAGAGCAGTGGTCATCACACGAAACTCTGAGTAGTTCATGAGCTACAAAAAGTACAAAGAAATATATTAAACATAACAAGCAAAACTGCTACAGCTTGAAATATGAGACATTGTAGAGCAGAAAAGTGAGCAATATAACGGTAAAGTTTTTTTTTCATTAAATAACGCAAAAATATAAACTCAGACCAATTAAACAAGACAAAAGAAAAGTCAATATGAATGAATTTACTTTAGATCTGAAATATCCTTTGAATTTTCCAACTGAAAGTACTGGAGATGATAACTTGACAACTTTGGAATGCCTTTGCAAATATTGGAAACATCTTTGGGAAATCTCAGGGTATCTTCGAAAATGATCAGGTCTCTAAGAAAAAAATCCAGGCTCTCTCAGATTAAAGACTGAAAAAAGGTGGCGGGTACTCATCATCATCATGATTCCTCATTATGATGATCATCAAATCATCCACAGTACTGATACCGAAGATCAGAACAATAATTTATTGTTCTGCGAAAGTTAACTTAGATGACAAAAAAACCTTGAACAATGAGCTTAATATTTGTAATAAACAACCATTGTATAAAGAGTCCACAGTGGACTGACAAATTGAAATAAAATCGGTAAAAGACAAAAATTGTTTAGATCCTATGCTGTTAAAATTTATAAAAAAAATGCAAAAATTGTCATGTTTGTATAAGATTAATAAATATTATACTTAAGTCTGTTGTGGCAAGTTTATTCAAAACAATACTGAATGTAATAGCTCTCTAAGCCCATTGTCACCAGGAAAAAAAGTACAACAGAAGACATTGAAAACACACAATAATGCATAAGAGAACAAGCAATTTCATCTAACTTTTTTGATTTTTGGAATTACTGTAATCATATATTATATGTTTTCAAGTTTTTCAAGAGGACAGTTATTGATAAGTTAACTTTACTTTCATAGATCTCAGAGTATCTGAGTATATTAGGAAAAGGAATGAGGAAAGCAGAGTTTGGGGACTCGAGCAATCAGATAATATTCAGAACAGTAGACTGAGTTATTAATAATTACCTAATTACAGTGTTTAGACAGTAAGCTATCAACTTTATAGCACAAACAACATATCAGCGACAAATTATTAATTTATTTGACTTTTGACTAGTTTTGTCAACATCACGCCATTGCCTTACCACTGTCTGCTTCTCGACATCAAAATGTCAAAGTTATCTTTCGCATTGAAACACTAGCCGTATAGAGGTAATCGACATTCTTGTGAACTTATATTAGGTTACACAAACAGTGCCCTCAAAAACGGAAACCAAACCTCGATAGATGAGAAGGCAAGAGAGCGGCAGTATTAATTAACTCACGGCTTCAGCCGTAGCCTAGGAACATATTAAATCACAGGCTGAAATGTTCTTTCAAGGCATCAACTCAAGAGATGGGTATTAACGCTAGCCGATCAATAACAAACATATTTTACGCGCAGTTGGTTTATTAAACTCTTACCTTCGATCGCCTCAAAGTTCTTAAATCTCTCTCCATCGTTTGTTTCCAAAGCTGTTCGCTTTTCTGTTCAGCGTATTGGTTCAGGATTAGTCTTCATTTCAGACCACACAAGTTTCCAGCTGAAAAGAGAGCTTTCTAAATTCATGTCTCATGTGTTCCTTCTTTCAGACAACCTGTTGCGTTGTCAAGTAGATCATTTCCACACACGACTGGCTCGATTATGCGAATTTTGTGCCCAATATCTCACCAAGACGTGCATGTGATTCATGTCTACATGTCATCAACCCAACCAAGCAACACAAATTTATGTAAGAAGGAAAGTAGATGTTCTATTTGTTTGCATTTTTATGTACATGTCACGCATTCCTTCGCAGTTTGGATTTAGTGCAGTGGCGCCGCAGTGCATTGTTCATTTCAACAAATGCGCGCCTTCTGACATTTCATGATTACAATTGGGGAGGGGTGGGTGAACAAAGACCTGAAGATTTCACTGCAGCTAGAAGGCGTTGTAGTCTGTGTTTAAAGGCGAAAAAGAGAGGTCCAATCATATAAGATAGTGCAATATTAAGTTTCTTTCGAGAAAAAATAAATTTCAGGAAAGAGGAGACAAATATTCTCGGCTTGCACTGTCACGCAATCAAAAATAAAAATGCAAACCATTCAATACAGAATGATTAGAATCTGGGAAATGAAAAAAGATAAACATACAAAACCCCTTGCCAAGAATCAGGTCTGTGAAATATTTCAAATGCGAGATATTGGGAAAAACGATTTACCTAAATTTATAAAGCTTTGTAAGGAAACGCCATGTTGGTGTCCCTTTCAGGAACACCAATATGGCCGCCGGATACCAACAGAAACATCTGTTTTCCAGTTTTCCTACTAATGCGTGAAATCTTGGCTTGAGGAACTCATAAAGATTACAGTAATATTTATTCTGAGACAAGGAATGTTTAGATTGCGAAATCTCCCGAAATCGGTAACGTTTTTAACACACATAAGAGCTTTCCCGGCCGCCAGCTAAATGCCCCGTCACGCAAAAGCCTGGAAATTCAAGCATCCTCTCTCGCAAAACGAAAAATACTTTCGAACCATAAATTTGTTTATGTAAAGGTGTTTAGGTACTGTAATACCTCGTAAAGGTAGAAACCCCCTTGGGCGGAGCACTTAGTCCCCAGGGCTCTCCCCCCGTGGGCGGAGCACTTAGTCCCCAGGGCTCTCCCCCCGTGGGCGGAGCACTTAGTCCCCAGGGCTCTCCCCCCGTGGGCGGAGCACTTAGTCCCCAGGGCTCTCCCCCCTTGGGCGGAGCACTTAGTCCCCAGGGCTCTCCCCCCGTGGGCGGAGCACTTAGTCCCCAGGGCTCTCCCCCCGTGGGCGGAGCACTTAGTCCCCAGGGCTCTCCCCCCGTGGGCGGAGCACTTAGTCCCCAGGGCTCTCCCCCCGTGGGCGGAGCACTTAGTCCCCAGGGCTCTCCCCCCGTGGGCGGAGCACTTAGTCCCCAGGGCTCTCCCCCCGTGGGCGGAGCACTTAGTCCCCAGGGCTCTCCCCCCTTGGGCGGAGCACTTAGTCCCCAGGGCTCTCCCCCCGTGGGCGGAGCACTTAGTCCCCAGGGCTCTCCCCCCTTGGGCGGAGCACTTAGTCCCCAGGGCTCTCCCCCCGTGGGCGGAGCACTTAGTCCCCAGGGCTCTCCCCCCGTGGGCGGAGCACTTAGTCCCCAGGGCTCTCCCCCCGTGGGCGGAGCACTTAGTCCCCAGGGCTCTCCCCCCGTGGGCGGAGCACTTAGTCCCCAGGGCTCTCCCCCCTTGGGCGGAGCACTTAGTCCCCAGGGCTCTCCCCCCTTGGGCGGAGCACTTAGTCCCCAGGGCTCTCCCCCCTTGGGCGGAGCACTTAGTCCCCAGGGCTCTCCCCCCTTGGGCGGAGCACTTAGTCCCCAGGGCTCTCCCCCCTTGGGCGGAGCACTTAGTCCCCAGGGCTCTCCCCCCTTGGGCGGAGCACTTAGTCCCCAGGGCTCTCCCCCCTTGGGCGGAGCACTTAGTCCCCAGGGCTCTCCCCCCTTGGGCGGAGCACTTAGTCCCCAGGGCTCTCCCCCCTTGGGCGGAGCACTTAGTCCCCAGGGCTCTCCCCCCTTGGGCGGAGCACTTAGTCCCCAGGGCTCTCCCCCCTTGGGCGGAGCACTTAGTCCCCAGGGCTCTCCCCCCTTGGGCGGAGCACTTAGTCCCCAGGGCTCTCCCCCCTTGGGCGGAGCACTTAGTCCCCAGGGCTCTCCCCCCTTGGGCGGAGCACTTAGTCCCCAGGGCTCTCCCCCCTTGGGCGGAGCACTTAGTCCCCAGGGCTCTCCCCCCTTGGGCGGAGCACTTAGTCCCCAGGGCTCTCCCCCCTTGGGCGGAGCACTTAGTCCCCAGGGCTCTCCCCCCTTGGGCGGAGCACTTAGTCCCCAGGGCTCTCCCCCCCTTGGGCGGAGCACTTAGTCCCCAGGGCTCTCCCCCCTTGGGCGGAGCACTTAGTCCCCAGGGCTCTCCCCCCTTGGGCGGAGCACTTAGTCCCCAGGGCTCTCCCCCCTTGGGCGGAGCACTTAGTCCCCAGGGCTCTCCCCCCTTGGGCGGAGCACTTAGTCCCCAGGGCTCTCCCCCCTTGGGCGGAGCACTTAGTCCCCAGGGCTCTCCCCCCTTGGGCGGAGCACTTAGTCCCCAGGGCTCTCCCCCCTTGGGCGGAGCACTTAGTCCCCAGGGCTCTCCCCCCTTGGGCGGAGCACTTAGTCCCCAGGGCTCTCCCCCCTTGGGCGGAGCACTTAGTCCCCAGGGCTCTCCCCCCTTGGGCGGAGCACTTAGTCCCCAGGGCTCTCCCCCCTTGGGCGGAGCACTTAGTCCCCAGGGCTCTCCCCCCTTGGGCGGAGCACTTAGTCCCCAGGGCTCTCCCCCCTTGGGCGGAGCACTTAGTCCCCAGGGCTCTCCCCCCTTGGGCGGAGCACTTAGTCCCCAGGGCTCTCCCCCCTTGGGCGGAGCACTTAGTCCCCAGGGCTCTCCCCCCTTGGGCGGAGCACTTAGTCCCCAGGGCTCTCCCCCCTTGGGCGGAGCACTTAGTCCCCAGGGCTCTCCCCCCTTGGGCGGAGCACTTAGTCCCCAGGGCTCTCCCCCCTTGGGCGGAGCACTTAGTCCCCAGGGCTCTCCCCCCTTGGGCGGAGCACTTAGTCCCCAGGGCTCTCCCCCCTTGGGCGGAGCACTTAGTCCCCAGGGCTCTCCCCCCCTTGGGCGGAGCACTTAGTCCCCAGGGCTCTCCCCCCTTGGGCGGAGCACTTAGTCCCCAGGGCTCTCCCCCCTTGGGCGGAGCACTTAGTCCCCAGGGCTCTCCCCCCTTGGGCGGAGCACTTAGTCCCCAGGGCTCTCCCCCCTTGGGCGGAGCACTTAGTCCCCAGGGCTCTCCCCCCTTGGGCGGAGCACTTAGTCCCCAGGGCTCTCCCCCCTTGGGCGGAGCACTTAGTCCCCAGGGCTCTCCCCCCTTGGGCGGAGCACTTAGTCCCCAGGGCTCTCCCCCCTTGGGCGGAGCACTTAGTCCCCAGGGCTCTCCCCCCTTGGGCGGAGCACTTAGTCCCCAGGGCTCTCCCCCCTTGGGCGGAGCACTTAGTCCCCAGGGCTCTCCCCCCTTGGGCGGAGCACTTAGTCCCCAGGGCTCTCCCCCCTTGGGCGGAGCACTTAGTCCCCAGGGCTCTCCCCCCTTGGGCGGAGCACTTAGTCCCCAGGGCTCTCCCCCCTTGGGCGGAGCACTTAGTCCCCAGGGCTCTCCCCCCTTGGGCGGAGCACTTAGTCCCCAGGGCTCTCCCCCCTTGGGCGGAGCACTTAGTCCCCAGGGCTCTCCCCCCTTGGGCGGAGCACTTAGTCCCCAGGGCTCTCCCCCCTTGGGCGGAGCACTTAGTCCCCAGGGCTCTCCCCCCTTGGGCGGAGCACTTAGTCCCCAGGGCTCTCCCCCCTTGGGCGGAGCACTTAGTCCCCAGGGCTCTCCCCCCTTGGGCGGAGCACTTAGTCCCCAGGGCTCTCCCCCCTTGGGCGGAGCACTTAGTCCCCAGGGCTCTCCCCCCTTGGGCGGAGCACTTAGTCCCCAGGGCTCTCCCCCCCTTGGGCGGAGCACTTAGTCCCCAGGGCTCTCCCCCCTTGGGCGGAGCACTTAGTCCCCAGGGCTCTCCCCCCTTGGGCGGAGCACTTAGTCCCCAGGGCTCTCCCCCCTTGGGCGGAGCACTTAGTCCCCAGGGCTCTCCCCCCTTGGGCGGAGCACTTAGTCCCCCAGGCTCTCCCCCCTTGGGCGGAGCACTTAGTCCCCAGGGCTCTCCCCCCTTGGGCGGAGCACTTAGTCCCCAGGGCTCTCCCCCCTTGGGCGGAGCACTTAGTCCCCAGGGCTCTCCCCCCTTGGGCGGAGCACTTAGTCCCCAGGGCTCTCCCCCCTTGGGCGGAGCACTTAGTCCCCAGGGCTCTCCCCCCTTGGGCGGAGCACTTAGTCCCCAGGGCTCTCCCCCCTTGGGCGGAGCACTTAGTCCCCAGGGCTCTCCCCCCTTGGGCGGAGCACTTAGTCCCCAGGGCTCTCCCCCCTTGGGCGGAGCACTTAGTCCCCAGGGCTCTCCCCCCTTGGGCGGAGCACTTAGTCCCCAGGGCTCTCCCCCCTTGGGGCGGAGCACTTAGTCCCCAGGGCTCTCCCCCCTTGGGCGGAGCACTTAGTCCCCAGGGCTCTCCCCCCTTGGGCGGAGCACTTAGTCCCCCAGGGCTCTCCCCCCCTTGGGCGGAGCACTTAGTCCCCAGGGCTCTCCCCCCTTGAGCGCGGAGCACTTAGTCGACCAGGGGCTCCTCCCCCCTTGGGCGCATCGCACTTAGTCCCCAGGGCTCTACCCCCCTTGGGCGGAGCACTTAGTCCCCAGGGACTCTCCCCCTTCGGGCGGAGCACTTAGTCCCCAGGCGCTCTCCCCCCCTTGGAGCGGAGCAACTAGTCCCCAGGGCTCTCCCCCCCTTGCCAGGGCTCTCCCCCCTTGGGCGGAGCACTTAGTCCCCAGGGCTCTCCCCCCTTGGGCGGAGCACTTAGTCCCCAGGGCTCTCCCCCCTTGGGCGGAGCACTTAGTCCCCAGGGCTCTCCCCCCTTGGGCGGAGCACTTAGTCCCCAGGGCTCTCCCCCCTTGGGCGGAGCACTTAGTCCCCAGGGCTCTCCCCCCTTGGGCGGAGCACTTAGTCCCCAGGGCTCTCCCCCCTTGGGCGGAGCACTTAGTCCCCAGGGCTCTCCCCCCTTGGGCGGAGCACTTAGTCCCCAGGGCTCTCCCCCCTTGGGCGGAGCACTTAGTCCCCAGGGCTCTCCCCCCTTGGGCGGAGCACTTAGTCCCCAGGGCTCTCCCCCCTTGGGCGGAGCACTTAGTCCCCAGGGCTCTCCCCCCTTGGGCGGAGCACTTAGTCCCCAGGGCTCTCCCCCCTTGGGCGGAGCACTTAGTCCCCAGGGCTCTCCCCCCTTGGGCGGAGCACTTAGTCCCCAGGGCTCTCCCCCTTGGGCGGAGCACTTAGTCCCCAGGGCTCTCCCCCCCTTGGGCGGAGCACTTAGTCCCCAGGGCTCTCCCCCCTTGGGCGGAGCACTTAGTCCCCAGGGCTCTCCCCCCTTGGGCGGAGCACTTAGTCCCCAGGGCTCTCCCCCCTTGGGCGGAGCACTTAGTCCCCAGGGCTCTCCCCCCTTGGGCGGAGCACTTAGTCCCCAGGGCTCTCCCCCCTTGGGCGGAGCACTTAGTCCCCAGGGCTCTCCCCCCTTGGGCGGAGCACTTAGTCCCCAGGGCTCTCCCCCCTTGGGCGGAGCACTTAGTCCCCAGGGCTCTCCCCCCTTGGGCGGAGCACTTAGTCCCCAGGGCTCTCCCCCCTTGGGCGGAGCACTTAGTCCCCAGGGCTCTCCCCCCTTGGGCGGAGCACTTAGTCCCCAGGGCTCTCCCCCCTTGGGCGGAGCACTTAGTCCCCAGGGCTCTCCCCCCTTGGGCGGAGCACTTAGTCCCCAGGGCTCTCCCCCCTTGGGCGGAGCACTTAGTCCCCAGGGCTCTCCCCCCTTGGGCGGAGCACTTAGTCCCCAGGGCTCTCCCCCCTTGGGCGGAGCACTTAGTCCCCAGGGCTCTCCCCCCTTGGGCGGAGCACTTAGTCCCCAGGGCTCTCCCCCCTTGGGCGGAGCACTTAGTCCCCAGGGCTCTCCCCCCTTGGGCGGAGCACTTAGTCCCCAGGGCTCTCCCCCCTTGGGCGGAGCACTTAGTCCCCAGGGCTCTCCCCCCTTGGGCGGAGCACTTAGTCCCCAGGGCTCTCCCCCCTTGGGCGGAGCACTTAGTCCCCAGGGCTCTCCCCCCTTGGGCGGAGCACTTAGTCCCCAGGGCTCTCCCCCCTTGGGCGGAGCACTTAGTCCCCAGGGCTCTCCCCCCTTGGGCGGAGCACTTAGTCCCCAGGGCTCTCCCCCCTTGGGCGGAGCACTTAGTCCCCAGGGCTCTCCCCCCTTGGGCGGAGCACTTAGTCCCCAGGGCTCTCCCCCCTTGGGCGGAGCACTTAGTCCCCAGGGCTCTCCCCCCTTGGGCGGAGCACTTAGTCCCCAGGGCTCTCCCCCCTTGGGCGGAGCACTTAGTCCCCAGGGCTCTCCCCCCTTGGGCGGAGCACTTAGTCCCCAGGGCTCTCCCCCCTTGGGCGGAGCACTTAGTCCCCAGGGCTCTCCCCCCTTGGGCGGAGCACTTAGTCCCCAGGGCTCTCCCCCCTTGGGCGGAGCACTTAGTCCCCAGGGCTCTCCCCCCTTGGGCGGAGCACTTAGTCCCCAGGGCTCTCCCCCCTTGGGCGGAGCACTTAGTCCCCAGGGCTCTCCCCCCTTGGGCGGAGCACTTAGTCCCCAGGGCTCTCCCCCCTTGGGCGGAGCACTTAGTCCCCAGGGCTCTCCCCCCTTGGGCGGAGCACTTAGTCCCCAGGGCTCTCCCCCCTTGGGCGGAGCACTTAGTCCCCAGGGCTCTCCCCCCTTGGGCGGAGCACTTAGTCCCCAGGGCTCTCCCCCCTTGGGCGGAGCACTTAGTCCCCAGGGCTCTCCCCCCTTGGGCGGAGCACTTAGTCCCCAGGGCTCTCCCCCCTTGGGCGGAGCACTTAGTCCCCAGGGCTCAATGAAAAAAAAACAATCTAAATAAACTTACCTCGATACTTACCTTTTTTACCTACCTTTTGTCGTCTGTTCTGTACTTTTTTTTATTTGGTTGCTGGAGGCCTTGTGACTATTTTTTTTGTATTAATCTTGGTTTTTTTGTTGTTGTTGGTTTACGCTGAGGAATTTAGCTTCTTGTAAGGTTCCGTTTGTTTCTACGAAACTGTACTTGCTTTACTGAACTCAAAAGCGTAAACTTCTTTTAGATTGTGATGTTTTTGGGGGTGAGGCCTGAATTGGTTTAATTTATAACTAAGTATAACATGTTGTCTTGGCGTATATACCAAACCAGAATTGTCAAAGTGCCCTAAAATTTACGTTAAAATTATTGGAAAGAAAGATGCAACATGAAAAGAAATCTAACTTAATCGTTGAGCCTCGAGACCTTATTAAGAATAATGATCGAGCGCGTACTTTTCCATAGTTTTAGGACGAGCAGGTTATTATTATGGGCACTGAATTGAAACAGTAGGTTATTATTTCTCATAATGATCTTCTGTTCCACCTCAACGACCCGTTCTTAAAACTTGTCTAATCTAATAACCTGTTCAAAACAATGGAAAATTGCATGAAGACCCGACTCATCGACTGTGTTCTGCAAAAAATGAACTTACCATAGGTTTGGTATATACTGAATAAATGACAGACACACAAATGAGTTGGCTGCATATCCTTGTTAAGGACCGTGGCAGTACTTTTATTGTTATTTTGAACACTTTCTTGGAAGACAATTCGTTCTGCTTTTCTTTATGGTCAGGCAGTACCTGTTAAAAAAATGGAAAGCGTTATTTGTTGTTGTAAATACCACGGTACTAACGTGTTAAGAATTTGCCCCTCCTTCGACCATTATCTTTTGCCAGCCTTTGAAGTTTATTTTATCAGTGTAGTCTACAGAAGAGAAAACGTCTTCAGTTAAAGCGAAAAATTTTAACTGCAGTAGACAGCAACAAAATAGGCCTATTTGACCCTAACAACGGCAAGTCGCGTTTATTTATTCTTGTTGAGTACACGTAAACCTTTATTACTTTTTTGTCCCTCCAGTTCAACGTTCATTGAGCCAAATTATCAAAGGGACCATGCATGTTTACAAGTAACTTCTGGCGACACATAGAATAACACACAGAGACAGAATTATGACAGAAAGTCCTTTATGTAAAGTCCAAAAGAATAATTTCTTTCAGCAGCAAAAATAACCAGTATTGTAAGAACCGTTAAAGCAATTTGGACGCTAATCACAATACATTGAGAAAAACAGCACTCAGTTCATCAATGGACAATTTGACTAACGCATGAATTAGACGCATTCAGAAAAAAAAATGCCGACTTGATTAAAACTTGACAATTCAATGACAAAACTGGCTAGTGAATGAGTAGACAATAGGCCTTTCGCCCCAAGAGAAATTGAAAACAATGCTAATGCAAAATTTAGGAGGAACAACAATGAGTATTATGGTATTTTTGAAAAAAGGCCAAAAGCCATGTGAATTACCACAAGTTAGCCCCATAATAAATTTAAAAGTACCGGGAAAGAAACAAACAAACTTTCAAACTTGTCGGTAGATAAAAGCGAAGAAAGTTGAGGAAAACTAGTGTTAAAGAATTGTTAGCACAAGAACCATTTTAACTCCTAACATTTGATTGCTCACGGTGATGTTGATCACCACTATCAGTTTGACAAAACTAAGGAATATGCGAAGACTACGATAGCCTGTTTTGCACCCGCTCGTCACGATTAAAGTTAAAATTGCGAAAGAGCGAGAATTCAAACTTTTTAAAATTTCCGCGG
>OZ037784.1:31202319-31227319 GCA_964035525.1 Porites cylindrica | reverse complement strand
TCCTTCCAGCATAAAGGTTATGTAATGCCAATTAATACCTACTTACATGTAAATGCAAACTTTTTTCAGCCAAAGATAAAACAAATCAATACAAGTGGTGTTTTGATGGCAACTCTTTTACAAATTTCCTGCTAAAGAGAAATTTATTTGGCAAGCAATCACATAAGAACTCTATCTTAAGTGTACATTCCTGGCTAAAAATCCCTGATGAAGTGAATTAAAAGCTCACATACAATCTAGGCTAAATTTCTAGCTACTGAGGACTAAAAGTCTGAGTCAGTCAGGTTTGCTTCCTTCTCCTGTGTAACTAAGGAAATCAGGTGCAGAAAGTGGCCAGTCATTGAACCCAACATGGGATTATACTCACAGAAATTATGTAGAATCTTAACAATAATTATAATAATAATAATAATAATAAAAAGAGACTGTTGAACTTAAATGCACGGCAAGTGAACAGATAAGAAACAGATTGGCTGAACAGCTGGATGGCTAAAGGAAATTTTTGAATGGATGAGGTGGAACAGCCGAAAAGAAAATGTTTGAACATATGTAGCTGAACGGCTAAAGGAAACTTTTGGTTGGATGAGGTCAAACGGCTGAACATTTCATCACATGCCCTTGGGTAGCTAAAAATAGAAAATTGACAAAATAGTGCAGTTGGTTTCTTAGAGCCTTCCCAGGAAGGCCACTGATAGAAGCTTTTTTCCCTTCTGAAAGGGTCATGTGCGTCACAACTGGAAGACCAGATGGTTCATTTTATACGATGAGACACTGGTGTACTTTAAGAAGAAAAACCAGGTTTGTTGATGTAAGATTTAGTTGTAGAAAAAGTGTTTGGAAAGATAATTGATAAAGAAAATGCAAAGGAAATTAATGTTGAATGAGTGTTTAGAAATCAGATGAAAAACTGCTCATTTTTGCATCCTTAATTTCTCCTTCTAAAATCATTTTGTTTGAGAAGTGATATCAAGCATTTGACACAGTGTTTCATCACCAGATGAAACACCTCACAGTTCATCAAAATACTCCACTGTGCGTCATATTTTCAACTCTCTGCTCAGTGTTTCATCTGGTGATGAAACGCTGCGTCCCATGTTTGATACATATTCACATCATGCATGTGTTTTTGACTGTGAATTTGCCAAAATGTGAAAATGGCTTTGTATTGTGTTACACCTACAGATTATGCAAGCAACTGGTGAGATTCCTCTACAAGGTTGCTTTTTAGTGTCACCATGTGCAGAATACACCAAAAAGGAGGTATTTTATTATTTCATTTTAAGTTTCTTGTGAGGTCCGGTGTTCCAAGCTCATGTTACAATGGTTAAAGGAAATTTACTTTTGGTGACATGGGTGAGTCCATATTGCATTACATTGTATCAGACTTTCTCACATCACCCAAATCACCCACACTCGTAACATGAGGTAAGGATGCCTGTGGTGTGATTACCATGGGAACAAACATGTTCAACTGCAGGTATCTTTAGTTCAGTGCACCAAGGTCTTGAACCCTAAATGAGTGATATGGGAAAGGGAAATGGCATAATGTGTGCAAGGGATTGGAAGTTTTTTCCATTCTGTTCTCTAGCGTAGTGTACCAGCTACTTGCAACTTTAAGAGTGATGCAACCCTTCAAGTTAAAGTTTTTGCTTGGTCACCATTTGGCAACCAACTCTTTTGGTTTAGGGAGACTTTTTTACAAATCAAGTCGCCAGCTCCAAAATTTTAGTTGCCATCATGGAAAATGGTCCCAACTTGGGGGGTTGTGATGAGGCATATGGGCATGCAATAGTGGAGGTGGGTGCAGGGGATATCCATAATCCACTTACTGCATATCTTGCCCATAAAGGATGTTGAATTTTGGTGCAGGCATTTGATTTGTAACTTACATATTTAATATGTAATACAGTAATCACTGTCTTGGTGAGTGGAATAGATCATCATTGGGAGATGCAGACGATGTGGAAATGGAGGGTGGGGTGGCTGGCATGGGGCTCTTTTTCTCTATCCTTTCTCTAGCTCAATAGGATAAACACTTGACCACTACATTAGGAGGGAGAATGGGGCTTTCCAGGATAGGAAAATGGGGTTGGTTGTCGAAGGGTCAAAGGGTAAGACCATATGGCCAATAATTTTTCTTTTCTTTCTCATTGGGTTTTGGTGTGTAAAAATTCTAGGCTGTCTTCAGAATAACATCAAAGGATAATGTTGAATATTTAGTTCAAGCAGCAAATGATGAAGAACGTGAGGAATGGACCACAGCAATTGCCAATGCAATCAGAAGATTAGACATCAAGTATAAGGTAACATGCTTAGCTAAAAATGTTTGTAATTCCCTCAGGTCCAGTTTGTCATTTTTTAGTCTGGATGGGGAATTAAAAACTGACCCAACTGAAGTGCAGGGTTTGGTAAGAATGTTATTTTACATGCTCAGTTACAGCAGAAGTGAAGTATAGGTGAATAAATGGCACTGTGTGAAAGTATTATTGCCTAGTAGCCAGGGCTGTGCTCCAAGAAAAATTGCAGGGAGTCCAAAGTTCTTAACCTGCATGAAATTCAGGTGTACCCAGTGAATTCCTGATCTCTCAAGGGCAAAAGTAAGTCGCTTTTGTAGGTAATTTTTTATCTCAGGTAATTTTCCTTTTTCTTTTGTTTCAACTTCATTAGCATGCATTAATTACCATACCCAAAAACCAAAACAAAAAACAAAAAAAAATTACCGGCGATAAAAAGTTGACTACAACATCGCCATTGGCCATCATATTCTGCAAGAGCATATTTGCTTAATTACTTAGGCCGGGAATCATCCCAAGCCGTCCTAATAAACTCTTTCCACACGACCTGATTGAGCATGGCATCTCTTATGTATTTGGTATTGTCCAGCTACAGCATAGCTTTCATTTACATGTAAATGGCCGCTCATGGTAATTTTTCCAGTCAGAGAATGAAAGTTAGAACTAATAGTAACCTCATTACTCATTAACTGTATTTTCCTTTAAGCATACAAAGTCTGAAGTTCCTCACAGCAGAAGTACTTACTCAAGGCCAGCTTTGCAGTTTCCACCCACCCAAATAAGGTGCTATGAAATAATGTTTCGTGGTTGTTTGTGCCTGTGTCCCGAAATATCATGCCAGTTTTGGCTTATGTTAAGGTCACCAGAAGGAAAGCCTTGATGGTGTCTGATGCCTAATAATTTACCTTAAAGCTTTGATAGAGTTGATTGGTAAGGTGTACTTTCCTATACGGCTAAGTGAAAGCTTCTTTTCTCTGCCAGCAATCTAAAGTGTGATTGCCACAAGAAGTCAGCGTCATGAGTTTCAGAGCAGAAAATCTGTAAAGCGAGCCAAAATGCAAACAGCCAAGCAAAGGTCATGAATTCTTGTGAGTTTCCCAAAGGCCAAAGTAAATAGGGTTAAGGACTTTTTTGAATATCTCATGCTGCTCCAATTTGTATTTTTTTAGCTTTTAAAGTATGGTTATTCCCGGTGATTCAGTTGATTAATGTGGTTCTATGCATTTGATTATTTTTACTGAATTATTGTTGTTGACTTATTAAATAACAATACTTAAAAATTATTTTTTTTTTAGAGAAATCGTAGAAGCTATGCAAGATGTTGATGCAGGAATACCTCTTGATACCCACATGTGTTACAAAGAAAATAAAGCATACAAACTCTGTTTTACTGGTGAGAATATCCTGGATAATAAATTGTCACATTCTTTATTTATTCTTAGTGGCTGGAAAACACTGAGCTCAGGAGTGGAAACTTACTTTTGCAGGAATTCAAGTCATTGACTGGTTACTAAAGTGGTCATTTGTACACAACAGGGATGCAGGAAGGGACTTGGCTTGTGTGTTACTAGAAGATGCCCATCTGCAACCTGTAGGACTAACAAGTACACTCTCATTCAAGCAGAAAGCAGAGTTTGAAAATGCTGCCACCTTTCTTGATGACACAGATGCCCTTTACAGATTTGTAAGTAGTTTTTTCGAAGCACTGCTGTACTTCAATAATTTTTTCTGTGATAATATAAAACAGAGTAACTGTATGAATGTTCTTTTTTGCCAGTCTGCGCTTAGACATAGCGCTCAGAATGAACCTCTCGAGTTAGAGATTTCTGATGGTTCCAGTGATTCAGAGGATGAGATCCCAAGAGATCAGGTATTACTGAAGATGAGGAAGGGTCATTTAGTGCTGGTTCCTTGAAAGATGGTCAAGATTCATGTGAAGCTTATAAAATATTGTTGAGCCTATTTATCCAGAGATCCTATTATGATGACACAATTAATGATACTTTACAGTCTTTAGGAAAGGAACATACAGTCGTGGAATAAAGCATTTTAATGGTAGTGCCTTTCAGGAACTGGCCCTGATATTATGGTACTAGACTTGATTTGCTTTAATTCTTGCTGGAGAGCAAGAGATGGTCTAGGAAAAGACAAACAAAGATATTTACCAGTTTAAATGATGTAAACCTTTTGTTTGCCTTGTCTCAGTATGTCCCTTGCTCTCCAGTATGGCGTTTTTGTACCATGTGAGTGACTAGCCGCAAAAGGCCTCAGAGGTGACAAAAGTCAAATGAGACAGAAATTCCAAATTTCATTTTATAAAATGTTGAAAAACAAATATATGTACCATTAATCCAACTTTTAGCTTCATTTTCAATAAATATTGACTGTTATCTTACACTTTGAAGTTACACCTGTATTAAAGACTTACACCTTATTATTTAAACTCTTCTCTGAGTTTTAAACTGAAATATGAGTTCTGGCCAGACTTTCAATATTTCACATTTTACCTGACTTTTGACATCAAAATATAATTTATATTCATTCCTTGTTTCAACCAGTGTGGGGCTATCAAAGGGAATGTTGTCAAGCAAGGGTTTCTTCAGAAAAAGGTATGCATACTTGTAGCCCACTTTAGACTGCAAAACAGTCCGTATTTTTGCATATTCAAGTACGTGCGAGCAATCAAACAAAAGGTCCGGATCGCGCGCTTCACGCGAGTAAGACTATACACAACTCCTAACTGAATTCTTTACTGATTTTGAGAAAAAAAACCAACTTTTTTGCAGTCTAAGCCCAAATTTTCAGTATTAACATTTCATATATGGTCCAACCTCCCCCAAGCGACCACCCAAAATGTGAAGAGTTAGTGGTTACCTATGAGAGGTGGTCGCTTACGAGAGTTGAACTGTAGGAGGTCTTCTATATATGAGAAAACGTCTGGACAAATCTAATTTTTGGAGAAAATGTATTACAAGCATTTTTTTGCGGGTTCCAATAACAATAAATGTAAATCCATGTTGTCTTTTAAAGTTTTTCTCATATTCTGAGTTGTAACCTGAGTATCGGACCCTCCTTAGGGGAAAAGAAAGCCTGATTCAGGTTATCTGAGTGTCATAATACAGTGAACACAAAGATCAGACCATTGCATGAGGTGGTCGCTTAAGGAGGCTAAAAGCAATGGATAATTACAACCCCGTCCCCCTCTTAAAAAGTGGTCGCAGTCACTTGCGAGAGGTGGTCATTTAAAAGAGGTTTCAACTATAAGTCTGTGACTGGGAAAATTTTGGTGTTTTGGATAACCGATAAGTGGTCGCTTATGGGAGTTGGTTGCTTACAATAGGTGGTAGCAAATGGAGGTTTGACTATAATTTATGTTGTCAGCTTAGATTACTTTGTTTATGTTGTCTTTCTTGCCTGGGAACATACTTTTGGATCTACTTTGCCAAGTGACAGAAATCTTCCATTCACTGAAATCTTTGGGAATTTCCTGGACAGTTATGCTTAAAATTAATGCAAATTCAAAACACTTTCAAATATCATTTATACTCAGCAATGATAGTCATAATAATTTTTATTAACAGGGTCATGTCCGACACAACTGGAAAACAAGAAAATTTATCCTTTGTACTGAACCAACCATGTTGTTCTACTGCCGACCGTCTAAGGTAAGAAGAGTCTCAACTCAGGCTCCAGTGTCAATGTAAGAATACTGTAAACTGCCTTTTATAAGCCTTTGGCATATACATCTTCACAAGGAGTTTTAGGAGGGTTTGTAAATGCAGTTGCTTATAGGCGAGAGGCCAAAAGAGAGTGTTTCGAAACAAGCCATTCACCATTTTTCACTTCTCCCATAATACACCTTTTTTGCCCCCCAAAATTTTGCATAGCCTTTGTTTCTCATTTCTCCTGGGTATATGGAAAAAACCCATTTTTTTAGAAAGCGCTTAGATTAGATTAGAGTAATTAAGTTATGTTTTTAACCGGCAAATGACATTTACTACATTAATATTGTTATTATTTTATGTCAATTTCCATTTTTTTAAATTTTTTATTTACCTGCTATAAGAAAGAAAGAGTAACATGCGAATTCCTATTTCACACCAAAACATGTCATTTTCCACCCTGGTTGTTAGACCTGGCATTGGCAGAAAATACAATAATAATAATATTGTTATCAGCATTACTTAGATTAGAACGACAACAAAAAGATTTCTTGAAATCAATGTCAAATTCGCATATTACTCTTTCTTTCTTACTCATTGGGAAATCTAACAACAAATACATTCATACACTCCTATAGTTCCTTCAACTGAACCATGACTGATTCCAGACCAAAATGGACAAAGTCTAAAACTCTTTGGGGCAGCACATATCTACATGACTTATATAAGGGAGTAGCTCACCCCCGCAGCTGTAATATTCCAAAATGAATGACCCTTTCTACATTGAAATGTTTCAATGTTTTGCTTCTCTGTTACTGTAAACTACCCCTTATAACCCCCCATCATCCCCCCCCCCCCCCCCCCCCCCACTTATAGGCCCTCCCTGTTACAGGTCCAGGATCAGGATTTGGAGAACCGGGTGGCACACCCCCATCAAGAATTCCCACGAGTACATGTACCTGCCCGGGTATTACAGTGATAGTGTGTTTTTAGTTCTCCGACATAACCACCAGTTATTCTCATTCATTCTCCACTCTGCAATATGTCCTCTCTTTTTTCGTAGGAGTCTACTCTGGTTGGTCATATAAAATTACTCAACAGTGAAGTAAAGACTCTAAAAAGTGATGATGATCTTGCTGGAGCCGAATGGGATCAAGGTAATGATTTTCAGCCAATAATTTGTTGTACCTGTTTACTGTAATTGTTATTAGGACTGTTTTTACCTGCCAACTTTTTCTGACTCAGATGCGTAAGATTTTCGTCTTATTATTACCGCAATTTCCATAAACGTTCCAGCGACTCCTGAACATTTCGTAAGATTTTCCGAAGACTTTCGAACGTCCGAAGATGTTTCGACAACCTTCAAGCACTTTTGAAGCCATTTCAAAGGTGACAATTTTAGTGTGTTGTGATAAAGTTTGGACACAAAAGCACAATAAAGCGAAAACTCTCCTTGATTTTTGACAAACATAGTATAGTGCAGTCAATTCTTGAAACCAGAAATCAGAAAATTTTTTGAAATCAAGCCTGTCATTCGTGTTACTTGAAGGTCTGAGAAAAAATAAATGGAAATAGGGTCTTTGAAAGGAGGCCTTAATTTAAGCAAATTGGCGGGTTTTGTTTTTGTTTAAGCTTGGAATTTATTGCATTATCGCGCTCTAAAATAAATCCCAATAATTATAAGGTGATGGAGCTTGTGAGATTTTTTCCTTGATTTATAAGTTTTTTTCAGATAGGGTTGCGTAAAACCATTTACAGGAACCGGGTGGGTAGCCTGTGGCTAACTCATACCGTAAAATTCCGAAAATAAGCCCCTCCATGTATAAGCCCCTCCAAATATAAGCCCCCCAATGCGGTAACGCAAAAAACCCTCTGTTAAATTGCCCCTCCAAATATAAGCCCCCCGGGGGCTTGTACTTGGAAAATTGCCCTCAAATACAAAGTAAAACAAAGCAAAAACGGTAAGTTTACTTCCAACTATATGGCTAGCCCAATCGATTTTGAAACGCAAATTTCCCTCCATAGATAAGCCCCTCCGAAGACGAGCCCTCCAAAAATAAGCCCCTCAAAAAGGGCCTTTGAAAAATATAAGCCCCGGGGCTTATTTTCGGAATTTTACGGTATATTGCTTAGAAAAATAAGGTATGACTGTTGGATAATCGACTACTGTGAATGGTGGTTAATTTTGTACAGGAAACAAGAAGCAGACAACTGGATATACCTTTCTTCTGCGTACAAGGAAAGGAATAAAGTACATTTTTCGAGCGGCATCCGAGGAAGACAGGATGGACTGGGTACAGGCTTTACAATCTGTTTGTGAAAATGCCTAACAAGAGACGGAGGCTCTCTGCACTGGCCTGCACATGCGTGTTAGCCTGTTCCAGGCATTCGGATTGTAGAGCGTCTGAAACAGGCTTCCTGCGTGATAGAGTCGTGAGTGCGACCCTTGTAAATTAGCTCCCAGCAAGTCTGAAGTCCGCGCCATAGTAACAGACCCAAGACCTCAAAAAAACTGCATGACAGCAGCATCCCCAATAAGTTTCTTATTTTGCCTTTCTAATCAAATAGTGAGGATAAAGAGGTCAAACGAGCAGGTCAAACTGGGTCAATGATATCCATGCATTTTAAATCGCTATAAAATTCCACTAAACCGCTCATTTGTACAAGTCGGGTACGGCAGTTAAAAAGGAAACGGTTAATGGATCAAGATGATCATTCTGAGCTTTTTACGGGGCTTGCTGTGTGCAGGGCTCGCTTTTTTTTTCTTTTTTTTCCTGTTTACTTTTCTTTGCCCTTCACTATTATGATGTCAACAGCAGAAACATGCTAGCGAGATTATAACCATAATTCCTTTGTGTAAAAAAGTGAAAAGACGTACGTGAAAGAATAGGTTAACAAACAAATTTTTAAGCTTATATGCAGACAGTTTATACCGTAATATATAATTCAACAATTTAAAATAAAACAAAAAAGAAACAATCGACACGCGAGCGTCAATATTATTATTCTACGTAACTGAGTTTATTTTCAAATAACAACTTCCTCTAGAGGCTCTTGTAGAGGTTGGCATGAGAGTATCACTGCTTTCTACGCTCTTCCCAACCTGCCAGCAGTGAGAGCCTCCCCAGAAATGACTTACCAATGCTCCGGGGTGGGGGCGGCGGGTACCGCCATATATATGGGCTATAGAGGTATGTGCCGCTGTGAAGGGTATGGTTTTCAAGCAGTTTACTCTAGGATAGGGTATATAAATCTGAGCGTTTGGGTCTAGAGTAGGGTATCATTTTTCAGGAAACTGATCAGTTGGTTAAAGATTTTATCCAGACGAGGGATTGCGATATAAGGTTTTGTTTTGGCTAGACTGTGCTAGTGACCTCAGTAGTTTCTGGAAAACAGCTACTAATACTAATACTAATAATAATAATAATAATAATAATTAGTAAACAAGGCAGAAAACGCCAAACCAAATAGTGTAAAGTATGAGGAGACCTGCTCCCAGATTTCAGTTTATTGAAATCGTTCATCAGAAAATTTGTAACAACTTAAATTATGATAAAATTTTTCATTTGAATAAATTATGTGTAAACCTTATATTTTAGGTATAAAAAATTCTCGTCGTCCTCGTCACCTGGGAGCGATTTGCTCCACTTTTCTTCGTTTCGCGTTTTCTGTGAAAAGAAAGGGAGAAGAAATCAGACATTGCATTGCGAAAAGCAGCTTTTAGACTGTGTGCTTTGCAATATTTCACAGCAAAACTGTCCTTACTCTAGCTGATTTTTAAATACTAAATGTACCTTAAAACTTTCACATAAACTGCAGTTTCGTAGTCTGTTCACAGCCCCTATTTTTTCGTAAGATCGTCAGCATCGAGCACTTACCTGTAAGGGCGGCCATCTTGGTTTCATATGTACCAAGGGCGTTTGATACTCATTCAAGATGGCCGCCTGTAATACTAAGACTTCTCGACGATCTTACGGAAACATAGGGGACTGTGAACAGCCTAGCAGTTTCGTCTCTGTCCCATAAAAAACTTCTGTGATACTTACAGTCAGCCTAATAATTAAGGCTTTATAAATGACCTGAGGCTTTATAATTAACAATTATTCCTCTCGCATTAGTCCGTTTATAACTCTGCATCAGGGTTCATAAGAAAAATTGCAATCATTTTTTTGAGGACTTTTGAAGGACCTCATTGACTCATTGGTGATTTTCCTCGCAACCAAAAAACATTTTCCATTCCACTACATTCAAAGTTAAAGAAACGTCAAGAACTTTTCAAGGACTAGCACAGAAATTTAAGGACTTTTAGTTTTCAAGGAAAAATGGAATTCAAGGACTTTTCACAAACTCCCCCTAAAATTCAAGGACTTATCACTTTTCAAGACTGTGCCAACCCTGTTTATACAAAACTAAGGGTTTTTACAGGTTTTAAAGTTTGTCCACAAGTGAACAACTGAAAAAAAAGGATGGAATGTAATTAAAACAAGGAACGGGAATGAGAAAATGAAAAATGGGTAATCCTGCTACTTCACGGTATCTGGCCAAGGATCTCTTTAATCCTTTTGAGAACTTGCTCCGCCTTTCGTGGATATTTCTCAGAAACAAGTCATTCCCTTTTAACCAAGCGCCCGTTCCTAGCAAGAAAAGAAAGTCGGACGCGAGTGCTCACCGTTTTTCCCGTGCTTTTTGAGCGGGAAATTGACCAATCACAAGCGTTATAACGCGTGGCAAGTGGTGAGGCAAGCGTTTGTTGCAAAACCATGGATCGGATTATAATAGAAAGAGTCTTTCTAACCCAGGTCTACTTTACGCAACACATTGCCTTTGTTTCATATTCTCTCTCATTTGAGATCCTGGGACCGAACTGAAATCTGGCTTACCTGGCTGATTTGTGAGGGCAGAGTTGGCGGTTTTGTTTGAAACAGGATGAAAAGGCTTGGAGAAGGAGGATTGCTTATTAATGGCTCTGTAGTTGCTGATGTTGTTACTTGAATGTGTGGAGTTAATTGGGGCCGATACACGATGACTGCTTCTGTTATCGATGCTAGAATAAGAAATAATTAAAACTGTATTAACAGTGGGAAATATCTACAATGCTCATCGACCAACGGCCCATTTTAAAGGGGAGCTAGATGTCAATTGATGTTTGAAAATTTCAACTATAAACCAGCTAGTCACAGAGTTCACTGAAATCTGAAAACGTGGTTTTTATACTCAAAAGAAAAGGGGAAAGCCAAAAGGTGTGTGGTCCAGGAAAGGATTAATGTCAAATGATAAAATTGAAAAGCGAACTTATTATTCCAGGGAACGTCACCGTGGGCACGATCCATTCAACCAAGATTTCCGGAAATTTCAGTCCAAAACTCAATGGATCGGTTCGGTCCAACCGGAAAAGTTTCGAAAAAACTAATCCACCTTTTGAGGTGGACCACTTTTCCCAGTCGGACCGGTCGGAAATTTTGGTTGAATGGATCACGCCCACATGACTCAGTTAATGGGTGAACCTTTCTACTCCAGAAAAGAAATTGAAGAATGGATTCTTCATGAACATGAAAACCTTTCAAAGAGACAAAATCATTACTATGCGCGACAAAATGAGTTAGGTAAACTGTTCAAAGTACCCCAGACATTTTCGTAAAGTAGAACAAAAGTATTTTAATAAATAGAGGATATTACATGGCCACGCAGAGATATGAAATTACTCTTCGAGTGTTGAAAAATATTTCACGAGTGAAAGCAGCGAACGAGTGAAATATGTTTTCAACACGAGAAGAGAAATCTCGTATCTCCAAGCGGCCATGTAATGTTCTATTTATTATATAAACACCAAGATGAAATGCAAAACCATTTCACTTTAATAGTTTTTTGGTGTGAAAGGCGCGATTTATTATGAAGCCATAGCAACGGTAATATTTTCACATGTGAAGATAACACGTACGTTATTTTCACATGTGAAGATATCAAGTTTTCGCACGAAAGCTCATCTGGTAATTCATTGGTGTTTATATAATAAAATTATTATGATTACACATACCCAGTCAGTTTTACATCATTCTCCTCAAGAGGTTGGTTTTCCAGGTTACTATCCTCTGGTCTCATTAAGAATTCATCACTGCAACATATGAGAGCCTCTTCAAATCCGAATGACTGATTCCATAGCATTGGATCATCTATTGAGACAAATATTTTGTTCTTATTCTTTTCTTCAGCTATAGAAAGATATGTAACACTCAGTGGTTGAACTTTAACAAAAAGAAAAAATAAATCGTAACTTCGCAGGGTGCAGACTTGAACAATTTATTGATCAGCAAATCAAAAAAAGCAACACCTGTTTGAATTTCAAAGTGTTGGTGACTCCACTTAAGTTTTTTGCATGGTAAAACAATATGACAATGTGATATGTCACCTTCTGGAATGACGCTGTAATTGTCCTGTTGTGGTGTAGTATCACCCATTGATGCAAGTGACCTGCAGTCTATGGGTGTGGTCACTGAAGAGGTACAATGTTTCCTAGCAAAGGGTACTGCAGGGGTAGAGGCTGCAACAGGTTTTCTTAGAGGAAGATGGGGAGGCCCAGTCTTTGGTAAATTAAGATCTTCCAGTGGAGTTCTAACTTCTTTTCTCGCCACAGGTTTGAAGTCATTAGTTTTTGGAGTAACACATTTTGTAGCTTCTGAGGTGAGTCCATCAAAATTTTTTCCAGAGATTCTGGAAGTAGAAATGACTTGAGCCTGCCCAGTGTTGCTGTTACAATCCTCTAGGGAAAAGAAACATGAGGTTGTTGTTGTTTTTTTTTTCATTTTCTTTTTTTTTGGAATAGTATCTGCTAACAAAAGGCTGATTTAGTAAGCCAAACATAAATTTCAAGTGAATACAACTGACAACATAAATAAAACTTTCCAATATTAAGTCTCAACGGTGTCTTTTAATTTATGAGCTTTTGTTGAAGTTAATGTTTGAAGGATATGATGTGTCTGAATGATATGACGTGTAGTTTACTGTAAAGGGTGATGATTATAATCACTATGCTTTTAGCACAAACTTGAGTGTCCTTCTTTTAAACTAGTCAGCTACTTTAATACAGTACAGCACATTTTTTGTGGTGTGTAGTTCAGTAATAGTATAGCATATGAAGAAGCAGACATAATATATACTTGCTGTGGTTTCACTTGTCTTCTCAGATTGTTGGATGTGGTTGACAGTAACTTTTCTTGTCAGACCTTGACCAGGCCTCCTCATGTGGTTTAAATCATACTCAGTATTTAACTACAGTGTGAGAGAATTAAGAACAATTTATTGTTGATAACAAGACTGTTTCCTTCTCATTTTCCCTTGATAGTCCCACCCTTTTGATTCCTATAAAAATCAGAATATATAGCAATGTGCTCAGGCCAATACGATATTTAACAATTATTCCTTGAGCCGAATGTGCTATGAGTCAATAGCCGATGAGGCAGAAGGCCGAATGGGCTATTGACTCAGAGGTCATGAGGGCGAGTGGAATTATTGTTTTAGTAAAATCCAACCAGCTGGTAAAAAATATTGAGAAAAAACAACTTAAGCTAGCGAAACACAATTCAGCCCCATTGTTTTGGTTTTCAAAACCGGTGCTTTTTGCTACTTAAGCGGGCTATAACATATAGCCTAGTAGTAGCTCAACCAATCAGAATGCAGCATTGATTATAGACCACTAGTTGGATTTTACTATTAAAATCTGTTTATCCCACTGGCAATTTGGCTGATGGTTCCATTTTTTTGGTCTAAGTTTCTATAAGAAGGATTTACATCATTCTCCAGTTGGGATTTCTACACTTAATCATTCCTACTGGTAAAGTAGCTACTTTTCGCACGCCAGCTCATACCGCGAGAATGTAGCCTCTGCTCACAGGGTAGAAAAATACAAGATACATAGTGTATAAGGTAGGCTTGAGTTTTAAAAACTTACTGATTTGTGTTGTTTTGTAATGTACTTTAAGTAATCTTTGTCACTTATACAATTGCCAAGTGACTGTCCAAAGCTCCTACGAGGCAAAAACAAAATTTATCATAACTTGGAGTATTCTTCTATCGTGAAAGTACATCACAATGATTTCATTTACAATCAAACCTTTTTTATTAGTATGTCTCGGCTGTAGGTAAAATCAATTCCTCACATTAAAGCAGTATTCAACCGACATGTAATTTGACTCAGAATTTCCTTTGCTTCCTAGCCTTGATTATTAAGGACCTTTATATTCTAAGATGAGGACAACTAGGATGGCGAGATTTTCTTGATACTACATAGTGTGCATGCATGAACCAGTGTCATTTTGGCAGGAAAATATGATAGTCTTTTGTGTTGTAGTCGCATAAACAAGTCGTCAAATGTTTATAGTAGTTTTATCATTTTGCGATCCTGAGAGGGCTTAACCTCCTTCAATAAAAATAACCATGGTAATTTTTCTGTTACACTCATCACCAATATATGAGCTTGGGCACTGGTGCCTACAAAGTTGGTGGAGCTGGGAAATGCTCTAGCATGAAGAGGAGGTATCCATGGCAACCCTGCGAGCGGCCCCTACCAGGCACCATCACACTGAACAATTCAGTGGAATACTTACTGACCAATACTAACCTGGGCCCACTTATTCGAATACCAATTAGCGCTAACCCAGGGTTGAATTTTAACCTGGGTTTCTAAGTTTTTGTTTTGTTCAAAAGCATTTTCCCGCATAATTTTCTCTATTCTTATTAGGGCATCCAATCATCAAATTGTAGGCAAAAAGAATAAAACTGAATTTGCTTTTTAAGCTTTCATATCTGAATTCAAATCTCGCACTATAACCCTGGGTTATCTTAACCCTGCTTTGAACAACCTGGCCCTGGCCCTTACCTCAAGTGGGAGGGAGGGATGGGAAAAACCAAAGCACAGAATGGCATGCAAACAGCAAGCTATTGAAAAACACTTTGCAAAGAACTGTAAGCAAGCAACTGCGTATACAAGTCATGAGGTACCCCCGCTAAAGGTACTGGGCCACCCCTAGTATAGCTGGAAAAACTGCTGGTCAGCATTGCTTTGAGGTTAAGTTTACCTAAATTACATTTAGCCACACTGAAACAAAGTACAATCATGAAGCTTTCCAGGGTGCATATTTTCTGGGAAAGTGAAACAATGTTTAGTTAAATTTTGTCTCCATAATTGCCCTCATCCTCAAATCTAAAAGGTCTCTATTATTCATGGGAGAAAAGGAAATTCTTCTTTAATGTGAGGACAGAATTTTATCTACATGTCCACCTGACTTGAAAGTGACCACCACCAGTGTACCCAGTGCAAGTAATGCTATTATAATAGCTGAAACCTTGTGTGAGGGACCACCTATATGTTGCATTTTGTCTCATGGTGGAGAAAACACTGATCCCCAGTCCATGGACTACCCTAAAATGGAGTACACCACTGAAGTTTAAATATTAGGGTTAGGAAACTAAGTGAATCAAGTTTCAGGTCAGTTTTCCCAGTATAGTGACCCTAAATGGAATCTGATTCACTCAGTTTTCTAACCCTAATCACTAAACTTCAGCGTGGTAGTCCACCATTGCTTTCTCTAACAGCCTAAAGCAAACTTACTTTAGGGCTCTTTTTAGACCATCAGTAACTGCCTCTTTCCTTGCCTTTTCAAGTGATAAAGCTTTGGATTTCATTCCCTCTGAGACTCCATAACCAATATCTTCATGGTAAACTCCATCCTACAACAATTATTAAAAACATAAATAAAAAAGGAATCAATGTCAGCATTCCAAGGTGTTGTAGTAATAATTTTGCAAAACTTTGCAAATTTCTCTATCCTTGTCTCCGTACAAAATCTTGTGTTTCAAGAAAAAAATGTCAGACTATGTGACAAAGTCTTAATGTAGATCTTGCTAAACAGGACAGCAAGAATTGAACCTTATAGAGAGCTCTTGCAGCAGGTCCCAATTTTTTTTAGTAAAGAGAGTGATTTTTGCATTGAAATAAGTCATACCTTTAATTGAACTTTTACAAAAGCACTCACTCCAACATAATACTTGTTTGCCACCTGATCAACAAAGTCTTGGTTGGGAGAAAAAAGAAACCACTGAATTGTTTAAGGTATCACGTGAAGGGTGTAAAGTATGAATTGCAAACAACTAATTGTGCTGATCATTACCTAAAACATTTTTCTATAAATGCTCACCTATATTTTGATGGGTTACTGAATGCGACCATCCATTGAAGCCAAATGTTTCATTTGCCAGATTTATGAGTTTCCATCCTTCCACATAAGCAAGCTTAATACCGGTAGAAAATAATAAACATATTAGTTTATAGGTAGCTGTACCGGATAGATGGTTGTTTGAAAGACACATGCATGGACTGTAGCTGTAGCTGCGGAGATTATAAGCAATTTTGCTAATTCGAAGTTAAGTCTTTGATTGATTGATTGTTTCTTTACAACACAGCACAATTAAAAGCAGATTAATTAATATTTACTTTCTGTCCACCTGCCCCTGCTCTTTGGCTGATGTATTCTGGCCCAAGCTTTTGATTTAAGGCGTTCTGAATTGCCTCTTGTTCCGATGGAGTAAAATTTACCTGGGAAAGATGAAATTCATTGAGCTACGTAGGTTGTAAAGTTAATGATTTACAGCAGATCTGCTGTTTTTAAGAGATACCTACGTTTCCGAATGAAACCCCAGCTGCCTTGTCAGTATTACACATCGTGTTTAAACACTTTTAGAGAATGATTAACTTACTATTTCAATTTATACAAAAAAGTTTAGAACTCAACAGAAAGAAAACTTGTGAATGTCTATTTGAAAATTTGAAAACATTGATTTTTTGACCAATCAGAATCCAAAATGTGCAAGGGCGTCTGGGATACAAAATGCTATCAAGTTCTACGAACCAATAAAATAAAGGTACTTTATCCGGGAGATTGTACAGTAAAATGGCGTCGAATTCGAAGAAGTAGTGCTTGTTTTCTGGGTTCAAGAAACAACCTCTTGAGATATATCTTCGCGAAAGACAAAGACTGTTTTTGGTGTAAGCTGATGAAGCCTTGAACTTTGCTTCGAAGTGTAGATTTTCATGGCGAAAAGCGAGGACAGTGGTAAGCTAAACGTTCTTCTTTTGATATAAGCTTAAGTTTAAGGTTGGCAGAAAAGGCTGTGTGTAAGCAGTTTAAAGCGCAAAGTTGCCCCAAGAGATACGTGTTATAAAGTTTGTAATACTTGCATGAACATGTTAATTGAGAGAATCAACAAAATTCAAAATTGATAACCATATTAATGATGCACCTCCCCTGCGGGGGGAGGGGGGGACCCCTGCAAGGCAGATTATTTTGTAGAGGACCCTGTGATCCTTGATGGGGGCTCAGAGCAATCGAAGCTAAGAAATTCCTCCTTGTAGAAGGAATAACAAGATGGGAATGGATTTGAATAACAATACCTGAGATTATGCAGTCTGTCGAGTCTGCCATTATTTTTACCATGAGGGGAGAAGTAAACCTATGATCTTCCGGACAAGCTGTGTATATATCATTGATTTAAGACAACTTGAAATCAACTTTTAGCTTTTATCAATGAAATAAAATGGATAATTAAGCCTTATTATTTTTGGCCAAATTTATAACAGAGACAAATTATTTGTCTAAGGTGGATAATTAGTTTAGATATAAATCTGGTGTTCAGGCAGGTTTTAGCTTATCTTATAGATGTGCTAACAGGTCAGAGATGGTTATTCCATCTCAAAATTTAAAAAACGAAACAAAGGTGGATTTCTGTTCAGTTTTGACTTGAGGAGACTGCTCCCTTTCTTCTCCCTTCCTTGAAACCAAAAATCCCTCTATATTCATCCCACGAATTTATACCTAGACAAATTATACAAATTATTTGTCTATCTCTAGTATAAATTCAGCCATTCACTCAAAATATTTCCCCATTTCCAATCCGCCCATTCCCCTGGCTAAATTTGTATAACCAAGTCAATATACAATCAATACAATGGTTTTTTTTCCTCACCATAAAATCACAACCTTCTGTCCAAGAAGTGGCCCAGCAGCTTCAATCGGCGACAAAATTGTTGAGACATTGTACTCAAATAGGGTACCTTCAGGAAACAAAAGAATCCGCACCCCTCCCCTGTCCCCTCCGTTCAAAGTTGGGGTGTTTGTTGTTTTCTGTAGGTAGCTCAAACATCGGCACAACATAGCATGGAGGGGATGGGGGAGGAAAACCTATATTTCCTCCTTCTGAGGTCAGTAAAACGTAAAAAAGCCCAGTTTAGGGCAAAGTGTCTCAACTCTTTTTGTCGCCGATTGTAGCTATTTATGCATGAGTGAACTAAAAAAGTGGCAAAAGAGTTCACAGCTATCCAAAGATGAAATAACTGAATTTTTCACTAAAACTGAACAGAAGTTTAGTTTTCTGTTTTTCAAACTTCATTAACTTCATTAGGTGTTAAAAGTGCAAGGGTACGGTTGGATGTGTTGTTGAAGGATCTTAGCAAGAAAACCGAAGAAAGGTAAAGTTTTATTGGTGTAATATACCACATCACCTCGGTCAAAACATGAAAAATAAATCTATTATTGCAATCTATTTTGATGGTTTTCAGTAGCTAGTATATATTATGAACCTGTTGGATATTCTGCTATTGCAGCAGGTCTTCAGTTTTATTTAAGGGATTGCTTGATTTTGGAGATCACTACATTGTGATCAAACATTTATTAAATCTGATGATTTAAGAGGGTTGTCACTTCCTTTTGGTGTAGCATTTGCAGATTTTTAGAGTCTTCTGAAAATAATTTGAGAGTTTTGTTAAATTTGCTTGTGTTATTTCCAATTCAGTAGTGAGGATGAAACAAGTTCTACTGTGGCAAGGTCAGTAGATGTATTTTTAATTGAAAAGCCAAAACTGTTCCAGAAAAATGACTATTATTACTATTATTAACCTCTGAACAAACTCTCATGTGAATTATTTTATGGTGTAAAAGTCATAATATCTGCCAATTTTTTCTGAGTCAAATGCATGAGGTTTTCGTCTTGTCATGACTGGTAGTCCCAAAAACTTTTCAGCAACTTCTGACAATTTTTTGAATAATGACTTTTTGGCTTGGGATTGTGCTTGGTATCATAAGACAAACCAGGTGCATTTTTCTCTGATCACTGCTTTCTAACATTTTGATTTTCAGTACTGTGTCATTTCAAATGCCACCGCCATCCACTCCAACAAAAAGGTATGTTTTAATGACACACTCTGGTCCAAATTAGATTCTTAGATCATTGACCTAAAGTAATTTTAATTTATCTCTCTTAGCCATAATAAAAATAAACGAAAATTAGAAAATGGAAATAAAAAACACTTTTTGTGTAATGGGAAGTTTTTAATTTAAGATTGACTTCAGCATCCAGGAGATCTCTCTCTCTCTCTATTGCCTGTCTAAAATATTTTAAAATTCTCAATGTCCAAAGTTTTAGAGTTTTTTGATGAACAAACGCTAACATTTTTTGTGTGTTTGCTGCCTCTTCTTTGTGTTTTTAGAAGTGCTTTTCTTAAAAGATCCAATAGTCAGTTGCTTGTTGAAGCATTTAACAATAAAAATTAAACTTAAATCATTATTGCACTATTGTTATGACACTGTATATTCTAACCCACCTCTTCTTGTTTTTTATTGCTTTACATTTAAAGGAGTGCCTCAGGTATGTTGATATATTTATTAGATGTGCATGAAGAAACACTTTTCTTCTATCAAGAATAATAACAGTTTTGGCTGGAGCCTGCATAACAGGTGCTATTTTTTCACATTTTTCAGGCTAGCACAAAATGTGGATGTGGAGTGCCAGACACGCGCAACAGAAGAAGACACAGAAAAAAAACCCCCTTTTTCTGTGTTGTGTGCCTTTGTGGACCTCTCAAGCTCCACATCACTTTGTGCTCACCTGAAAAACGCAAAAGAATAGTGCCTGTTCTGCAGGCTATTTTGGCTGTCACAGCTAATTTACCACTGTTCAAAATGTCTTTGGGCAACGTTAGTTTCGACCATCTTTTTCTCTTTCTAATTTCCGAATTGTATAATTTCATATATTAGGGAAAACCCCACGAAAAAGACGCAAGAAAGATATGGGAGTTGATGGTAAGTGAACATTTACACATCTATTGCCCATCATGCTGAGCTAAATAATAATTATGAATGGTATTTCTTTCTTAAATAATCATATCTCTCTCCTTTCCTATGTGAGATCAATTTCTAAAAATTAATTATAGCTGAGGTGAAATTTTCCTCATATAATTATATTCCTTTTTGGAAAAGTCCACCAGATGTGGAGAATAACATCATGCTCAAAGAACAAATCAGATAAAGATTTTGCGATAAATATTAGCGATAAAAAATCACGACGTTTCGACCTCTCCGAGGTCATTTTCAAGCGTATAAAAGTTCTCTAAATTAGCATAGATAAGTTAAAAGCAAGTTATAATAGATAAAAATGTGGTGAACGCTAAAATGTGATAAAATATGTAAAAATGTAAAAAGTGCTAAAAAAATATTTATAAAGTCAAAAAACAATGGAAATAAAACAATGTTAACAAGAACTACTCTAAACAAATAATTTGGCGCGAATTGAATCGCACTGTTTGTTAAGTGTTCACCACATTTTTATCTATTATAACTTGCTTTTAACTTATCTATGCTAATTTAGAGAACTTTTATACGCTTGAAAATGACCTCGGAGAGGTCGAAACGTCGTGATTTTTTATCGCTAATATTTATCGCAAAATCGATTCCTAAGAAACTACTTATTCAGATAAAGATTACTTGTAAAATATTGTACTACCATGTGCACTTTCTACATGTGCAAGGAATTCCCTTGACTATTTGTTGTTAATTTTGGGTAATGTTCATGGATAAAATGGTAATGTTTTGACTTCTGTTTTTTAAACGTGTTATTTTTAACATCCAATTTTATTAATTTGTCCCTAGATGGAGAAAGTGGTAGTCAAAACCGTAAGTTCATTGGGATGTGAAAAATACTAAATCTTACTATTTTTTGAAAATATTATATTTTGGAGGTATGTAACTGATTATTCTTTTATCTTTCTCTTTTCATGGTTTTTGCCTTGGCCTTGCCTTGTGGGACTTTTCTCTTACAGCAAGGTTAGTTTATGCTTGCCTTTGATGGTGGACAGGGGGGAGATTATCAAACAATTATACATTAACAAAGTAAGCAACCTCTTTCTTTTAGCTTTGTTATGAAGCTGTTTGACCGCAGTGTGGACTTTGCCCAGTTCAGCGAGGACACACCATTGTATGCTTTAGCAAGAGCATGGATGCAGAATAAACCATATGGAACAAAGTTGTCTGATTCACAGGATGGCAATCTTAATGGTGACTCTCCTTCAAACAGTCAAGAGAGTGCTTTGTCTTCCTCCTCTCACAGTGTTAGTAGAAAATGTTGTTGTGCCTATGTTTCCAGTATTGACAATAATAATTCATGTTTTGTGGAAGATGTGACCACAAGGCAATGACTTTACTTTTGTTTTCCTGAACTTCGATACAGTCTTTTAGAATTCAACTCCTGAAAAATTTGCAAATTTGACAAATTAAATGAGTTGAAATTAGCGTGAATTTTGAAGCAGCACGAATTCACTTGGCAATGGGAATGGCCTGTACATCAGAAACCTTTATTGGCATTATGATTTCTAGATTGTAGCTTGTATTGGATGAATGAACCTTAGTTATTTCTCAGTAAGATCAAGTACCAGTAAGTTATCAAGTATACAAGTTTTAATCCTAGAACAGCTATCTCACATGTATGGACCCTTCTTAATTACAGTGTTTGCTCTTGTGGAAGTGATTTCTTTTATGATACAGTTTCCAGAAGTGATTCCAGATCAGCTAAAGCAAAATTGCATTCTTATGTACGATATGGGTCTAGTTAAGCTCACGTGATGAATTAACTTTTTATTATTGATTAATATGAAATATTTTTCTCTAGAATGGTGAAGGGGATCCAAGTAATGTGTACAGGTAATTGTGTGCTAATACCCTTTAATACCCTGTAAATAAATAAATAAATAAACAATAACAAAACTTAGAGGTGGCACTTCCACTAAGTGGTTCTTCATCTACCTGATGATTCCTGGTCAAATTGGAATTTGAAAGTGTTGTTTTTTGGCGAGAGGGGAACACCAGGGTACCCGGAAAAAAAACCTCTCGGAGCAAAGGAGAGAACCGGTAAACAAATAATCACGACCCACATATGGCGTTGATGCTGAGATTTGATCCCAGGCCACATTGATGGAAGGTGAGTGCTCTCACCACTGTGCCACCCTTGCTCTCTTGTGAAGACCGATTCAATAGATTCCATCTGAACAGGAATATTTTCCACAGGCTTTCAAGATAGTGTACAAATAACAGCAACAAAGAAAGGTATTGCCCTATAAGCAACCATATTAACCCTGGCTTTAAACCGTAAGATCAACATTTGAATTCTCATTTGTTGCCCCTATTTATTTCCCACTGAAGTTGTGGGGAAAAGTTGATAAATTCATCTTGTGTGATCATGTCCTTAATTCTCATGACCACTCTGTTTTATAAAGCAGTGATATTACAAGGAGAAATTTGACGCTGATCACTCTTAGGGCTTAAAGGGTTAAAGGCCGAACTTTAGCAGAGCCCGTTGGCCCCTGGTGCCCAACTTTTCCTCTCTGATGAAATCTTTATAAAAATCATATGCTGGGCACCCTAGATTTTACAGGTTCAGAGCACTTGCCCCCTTCAATTTTCCTTAGAGAACAGCCTTGATGTTTACTAATTTGTATATTATGTCAAGTTTTCCAGATCCAATCAAATCAGTTGAAGACTTTGACATGAACGTTTGCCATCCCGATGAACCACTGTCCCTTGACATTCATTATGTAAGTATAATTTCCCATAAAACTTGGTTTTAAAATAAAGCTGCATTATGTGGCAACCCACAGTTAGAATAACCAGTCAAGGCTGGTTGTTATGGCAGCATTATTTTCCACGAAGAGATGTTTTTATTTCCGGACACCTAGGAGGCCTTAAATAAAGAATTACTTGATTAAACTTACATCTCATTTCTAGGAGTTTGTGGAGACACTTTGGCAAAATAATATATATTAAATTATTAGTTAACTGAAAAATGTAACAAAGTCAACTGCCACAAGCATAGCCATATCCACCACTCTCCCGTCAAACACACCACTGCAGGCTCCCGTGGAGCGTTATTGCTTCATCACAGCAGGATCATCAAGTTTCTTTAGTGGTTTTTGTAGTGGCTGCTTTGGCTTGGAGTGGTTTATAGCAATTGTTTTAGCATTCACCTACCCTACCCTCTATGTTCCCCTTCCACTAGCTGATTCATCAAAGTGATGGGTGCCTGGAATGGGGGCTGGTTGCTGGGTTGTGGAAATTTGCCAGCCACAGGAGCAGATTCTATCTGGGGACTGGTTGGTATCAGTGGAGGCCCCTGGATACCCCATGCACCCACCTTCCATTTAGCTGGGCAGACAATGAAATGGTGATCAAAACAAACTTGATCCTTCTTACCCCTAAGAAAAGTTTGCGTGCCGTGTTGTTTCCTACGTGTAGGAGGGGCTTAGCTGGGATGGGGGGGAGGGGATCACACTATAAAACATTCAGGGTACTTACCAGATTTTTAATCAACATCCATGCTTTAATTTTACTGAAAGCGCAGTAAATTTTTGAGGGTGTTGCTTATTTGAGAGCACCATTTACTCAAGTGAATACGGTACATATTTTTCTGAGCCACTTCCTTAGCTGTAGCAGTACAGACATAATTTGCTTAATTCTCATGCTTCAAATTCTTTAAGTTTAACCAAAGTTTTGTTTACTCCCGAAAGGACCTTAACAAAGCACCTTCGCTGAATGACCTTAAACGAAACCACATTGAAAGGTGGAAGAAAGTTAAAAGCAAGTAAGGAAAGAGTTAATAGAAACAAATATGATTCAAGTTATTTGTAGTGTACTGTTCTTTCAGATTAATCATAGCTTTGAATAATGGTTGCTTTGGTGACCATTAAACTGCGAACTAGCAAACATTGACTATTTCCAGTTGTCGGGCGCAGAGAAGCGATGTCCGGAAACACGTCTGTGTTTGCGGGCTTACTGTGAACAGGGTCCCAGGGGAGTGTGGTAAGGGATGCAGGAGATTCTCTTACTTCCCTGCCGGCCCCTTTTTTCACACTTTTTAGCTTTGCGCGGTGTAGACGGGATAGTTTGCGTCTTATTTAGGACGCGTCTAATGAAAGACGCGTCTTATTTTTCCTCGTATAAATGGCCCTTTTGTCTTTGTCCTATACCCCACAAGAGGGCCTGTTTACAGGCTAGTAAGCTCCATTTTCTTCATTAGAGAGCTTTAGATTCTAAGACGAGTACGACAACGGGGATGAAATTTTCTCAGTAGTAGGTGGTGCTCGCGCGTGAACCAGCGTTATTTTGGCGGGAAAACGTGGTACCCGTCGTCATTCTACTACGAGTCTTAGCGCGAATGTCGAAGTGGCGGAAACCAGTTATGAAATATTAGAAGTTTTATCATTTTGCAATCGGGAGACGGTGTAACCGCCTTCACTATAAGGTAACAGTGCTAACTTTTCTAGTGAAAAATGATAAAATGAAGCTTTCAAGGGAGTCTATATTTTGAGAATACGCGAAAAAACTTTAAGTCAAATCTCGTACTCGTAGTCGTCCTCGTCCTCGAATCTAAATGTCTCTACTATCGTTCCCTACATGTGTATATTGTTAGACCCCGTCCACATGGCTCGAATGCATTTTTACCTGTGCAACCTGTTTACATAGAACCATGCAAATTCACTTACAGATTGTATTACTGTTTACTCGCGTCCATACTTCTGATCAGGTCAAAAATTTGCATGGTCCGGCGGGTCCCGTGTAAACGAAAGGCCGATCCGAGTATAAAGTTTTTGTCCGTATCGTTGTAAACGGGATCTTAGTTTAAAAGAAACGTGCAAAAGGTCTGTAGCTAAAATTCAATTTTCAAACTACAAAT
>OZ037784.1:31162319-31197319 GCA_964035525.1 Porites cylindrica | reverse complement strand
CGAGATTTCACTTTCACGAGGTATTAGAGTGGCTGAAAACTAATTTTCATACGAATTTTCTCTTCAAAAGGGTTCTTCGTTTTGTGATAGAGTACGCTTGAATTTCTAAGCTTTTGCGTGACGCGGCATTAAGAGAGCTGTCAGATATGTTTAAAAAAATGACTTATTTCAGGGAATTTTGCTATCTAAACAGTTCATGTATTAGAAAAAGTATTACTTTAATGTTTATGAGTTCTCGGAAGGATAAATTCACGCTTTTGTAGCAAAAGTCGGTAACAGATTTTTCTGTTGGTTTCCGTCCGCCATGTTGGTGCTCATCCGGATGGGCACCAGCATGGCGTCTCCATACAAAACTCTATAAATTTGGGTAAAACGTTTCTTCGAATATCTCGTATACGAAATATTCCTCTAACCTGAAATTTGGCGAGGGTCTTTGCATATATACCTCCTTTCATTTCCCAGATTCTGGGCTTTATCTATTGAACGGTTTTGATTTTTATTTTGATCTATTTTGAATGGCGTGACATTGAAAACCAGCAATTGATTGTTAATTGGATACTCATCCACTGGATAGACTTATCGGTTAATATCCATCTTTTGAACAACTGAGGCAAAAATATAGCAGTTTCTCTTCTCATGACATGATAGAAGACACTTTGAAAACACTCAAGTTTTGTCCAGGTTTCTACGTTTTTTAAAGTCTTTGCCCAAAAGAAAATTAAATAACTTTGAAGTTCATGCATGGGTTTGTTAAGCCTGGTCCTTTTTACTCTAGCCCCTTCTGCCGAAAACCTCTTCAAAATGTCGATACCATGACTTTCATTCTCATGCCACTTGTTTTTACTACAGATTCTACCAACAGAATCCATTTATCATGACTGGCGAGCGAACGCGCGAGCAAGCCTCCCCACACATTCGCCTCACCTTTCGCGCACTGCTCTCTCGTGAATTCTCGCGACTGCCCCAAATGGCGAGCTTGCTTGCAGGCTAGGTTTTAAAAAAGCTGAAATACTGGTATTTGTGAAATAAGAATCTTTTGACTTTTCTTATTTTTCCAGCATGACTAACCAAGATTAAATGGAGAAAGGGCCCTGAGGCGCTTTCCGTCCGGCTGAAAATTCTGGAAATTTCACAGCATTTCACCTAGTGTGTAACAATTAAACTACAAATGACTTAGGTGACTTTTGATGTGCTGCCTAATTTCCCTAAAGTTTTCATCTGATAACCGAGCAAAATTGTTGAAAACTGTGGAACAGGGGAAATTTCCACCAAACTTCCCAAACTTTTCTCTTGGAGAGGGTGGGGAAAAGCCTGGTTACAAATTACTAGTCACCACCCCTGCAAGTCAAGCTTCGAAAGCAAGGGAGGGAACTTGATGCAAATTATATCAAATTGCTTATTGCAGTCAAAAGTCGAACACAGAACGTGTGGATCTTGTTCGTTGCACTGTGAATGGCAGAACCAGAGAAAAGGCCAATGTCGGTTGGTATTGCATTCTCTACTCTTTTAAGATTCGTTCTTAGTACAATCATAATCTCTGCTAGTTATTTTACCTCGCTAATCGAGCAAAGCAACGAAACTCGCTCTCAGAGCTTCGTGTACATGTCCCAACAAATTGCCTTTCTTAGGTTTCAAAACTTGTCTTTCGAAAAGGTAAAAATGTATGCACATTACTACCAAATCACCCCACTTTATCCTCTATATCTCGGAGAACGCCTTTTAAAGGTTGCTATCGTCTCCGGACATAAACTATTTAGGCTTAAATTGAGTAAAGCACGTCGACAAAACGAACGAAAAAAGTGAAAGTAACTTACGAATTGAAGCGGGCACTTCCGCCTTATATTTGCTTTTGATTAAAGAGAAAAAAAACCGTTAGGTGATACTTTCGATTTTAGGAATTATATACGCAGTCACTTTTGCTGCGTTATTAAACTCAATGTCTTACGTTCCATGATCGATGTCAGTCGCACATGAATGACGGTTCGAACTTCGAAATTCCTGTTCCTCTGAGACGATTAAATTTAATATAACATTATCTTAGTGAACTTACAATTCTTTCACCCGTATTTCTAGGAACATATGAATTTTGTCAGCGTTAATTTTTTTTATTTTATAAATCCAGCTTGTTAAAGGGCAGAGCCTAACTATAAAAAAGTTTTCCTCAAAACGCCTCTGTAGCAGGCTTAATCCCTCCATGAAACGTAGTTCATGAGGGGATCACGTAACCCTGAAGATATCAAGACACGTCCGCTGCACCAAAACATGAAAAGTAAAGTTGCTGTTAATAATATTTTGATTCCATGGAGCTTATTACTAAGTTTGATCAGATCCGAACACTGCTGCAGGTGGCAACATTTTGCACTCAAAAACTTACTGAGTTTCAAATTGTAACAGCTAACTTTAATTTTTTCATAGCAGTGAATTTAAAGGAAAACTTTACCTCCAGTTGGAGGCAGATCTTGATAAAATTTACAAGACATTGTGTTTGATACTCTTAGATGAAAATTAAGAATCAAGCACTAGGCGCCTAAGCATAAATTAGTGTTGCTTTTACTTTTCTCTATACTTTATATATGTTAATGATGTCACTGTGTCTGTCACTGTGTGAGTGTCATGTGGTTAGATTTTAACGTTGTTAAAACCAAATTTCTTACTCAAACGGTGTAGAACGTCAGCAAAGGGAAATATGCTGGCACTCAAAATTTTGGTCATTTACATCAAATAGTGGAACATTAAAGAAAGTTCTTCTAAATCTTTCCAACTTATTTTTATCACTTGGCCCTGGTTTTTCCAAAAATGGATAGTGATATCCACCGAATAAATCACTATCCAGTGGATAAATATTAGGAAAACCGATAGTGCTATCCACTGGATAGTGATTCATCTGGTGGATAGCTCTATCCCGCTTTTGAACAATTGGACCCTTGTGAAATTTGTCCTCTTGTAAATTAGAAATTACGTTACTTATTCTTTGTTATTAGATGGGATAATAACAAGCTAGGGAAGAATTGGGGCATCAAAAAACATTGTTTAAAACAGTTTTTCTTATTATATTTGTTATTAAATGCATGACTAAATTTCATTGAATTTTATTGATTCAAGGGAGAATGTCTTGGTATAAAATCTAGAGTAGACTTAAATCAATCCTTTGACTTTATTTGCTCTCAACTGAAAATTCAATAAATAATGAAAAGATCACTTTCTTCGTATTAATGAGTTTCAATTCAAATGACTGCAAGGGATATGCCATTTTACCTTTTTCTTTGTGCCATAACAACATAGTTTATGAAAGTTATTAACAACAGCTTTGAAAGACTCTCCCTTACTGTGAGAAAGACAATAGGGACCTTACGATCCGACAATGGCGACGTCCATGAAAACGTCGCTGAAAAACAGAGTTCGCATTATTTTAAACTTTTTCGCGATTATCCCAATTCACCCTGCTACTTAAAAGAGGGGGATTTTGGCTGTAGCTGAAGAGAGGGGAACGCGCTCAAGTTCGGACAGAGATGGTAGATTTTATCGCCTTGCCGTTCCCGTTCCCAAGTAAACTTAAAATTTGGTCATTTCATGTCGTAGTTGTGCAGTGAAGGCAAAGAAATGTACAAAAAAGCGTGCAGAGTTGTTGTTTTGCTCATTGAACCTATTGTTTTTTTGACGTACCCGTTGCCGTCGTCGTCGTGGTTTTGTAAGGTCCCTAATATCTCTGATCAAGGTGCAAAATTTAAATAGCCTTAGCACCACAGGACACCCATGCTATATATATAGTAAACATGAACAACTTTGTATCCAGCTGTGAGCTCATCGCAAGGAAAATAAAATTAAAAGAAATAAGAAAACTAACAGAGTGAAACAATGGAGAAATCATTCCATTCTTCATTTTTGGACAGTATTATAATGTTTTAGCTGTTGTTTTCTACACTTTATTTAAACTCCAAATACATGAAGAATTTCTCATGAAATACAAGGAATCGGTAATTTGCCAAACAGAACTATTGCAAAATTTTATGTCAGCGTAGATGAGACAGGATTAAAAACTGAAATCGTGTTAATTCAGATGTTTTTGGTATCACCTTTGCAAACTGGAGATTGGTGTTTGAAACACAGATACCACAACTCCAGTCTCTTGCTTTAATTAATTTTGATTAATAAAAGGCCAAGGTAAAACAATGACACCCTAAAAGTTTCAAATGATACTCTTTTTGGTGTCTGATTTCTCCAATACAAGTATTGTGAAAGCAAACTTTTTAATTGTCTCAACAAAGTTACTAAGGTTACAGATAATCCCATGGTTAATGTCATTAATTCTTGATTATCTCTAGATTGCCAAATGGTTGATACAGTACAGTAATTTCATGCATAATAATTTAAACATTTTCAACAATTGACATGACATTGAGGAGGTTTTTTTTTTCCTTTTTTCAGGAAGCACCAGTAGAACCTTACCCAGGGGGTCCACCAACCTATGGCACAGAAAGAGGAGCTGCACCTCCCACCTATGATGAAGCAACAGGTTAGGGTCCCTCCATGATACTGTACTAATTCCACATATTGAATATTTTGTTCAATACAAACGGGGCTTTCTAGAAGCTCTCAACAACTCAATTCAACAACTTTTGTTTGATGAAAACAAACGTATGATGGAAATTCAAAAGTTGCGTAAGCAAATAATGCAGTTTAAAAATAGTGTTAACCTCATGGTTGAAATTTCTTTCAAGAGAGTTCTCAATCCACTGCAATCTACCTTATAGGACTCTCAAATGGTAGTTTTCCCAGTTAAGGGAAGCCCTTGGACTCTGGCTCTCAGCAGAATGTGGGGTACATCTGTACCTATCCCAGTGTGAAAGGCTGTAGTCAAGCACTGCCCATTTTCTCTTGTTTTTCATTAAATTCACTAGAGAACTGCCAAATATGAATTGATGAAGTACAGCCTTGTTACAGGTTTTTTTGTCATCTCACACTTAAGCAAGATGTCATTTACTTGAAAGTAGACCCTTTACACACAGAACTTGCGGTAGAACTTAGATACCATATTTCCTCGAATAAAAGCGCTTTTCGAATAATCGGCTCCCTCGAATAATAGCCCCCCTTTGAAGGAAATATTTCAAAATACTCGCCTCCCTCAAATAATCGCCTCCCCCCGCTCCTCTCGCCATCTTCCCTTCCTTTTATCCCCTCCCTGTCAAGTTGAAGTGCAATGTGATCTAGCAAAACTGATCAGTGACGATTCAAGCTATGAAAATTTATCAAGTAACTAAATCTGTAACACTTAAAAAGCCCATGTTCAGTTTATTTGATGTGATTATTTTTTGTATTTAATGGGAAAATTAAAAAAAATATATTTAGGGCGTGACTTCCAGTGATCAATATTTAAAATAATCGCCTCCCTCAAATAATCGCCTTCCCTTGAATAATCGCCCCTTTTTGTGCGAAAAAGAAATAATCACCCCCAGCTATTATTCAAGGAAATACGGTACGCGTGGTTACAAAAACCTTTTTTGCATTCTTGTTCAAAGGTGGTAATCTGTGTAAGATGTAACTCAGAGTATTAGCAGCCTCATTGGTGATTGCTGTTGATCACATAGACGATAGTTACTGTGAAAATAAATTATTCAGAAAATCATGAACACCATAAAAATTAATATTTTCTGGAATGTTAAATTGCGTTGCAAGAAAACAGCTTGTCAGGTGTGAAAAAACTTAAGTGCAAACATTAACTGTAATTTGGTTGTAGTTTTCTGGTTTCATTGTGTGTCCTAATCTCTTGTGTGATTGGTCACTGCACAATTAACATTACTGAAATATCTTGGGTGTTCATGTTTTCTAAGTTTGACAGTAACATTGTTTTATTCTTTCCTCAATTTTCACTATCAGGGCCTCCCCCATCATACCAATCATTGTTTGGAGAAATCAAAGATGCTCGGCATGGATCCAGCTCAGTGTTAGATTTCTTGAAAAAGTTGATCCTTATTCTAGCTGGAACAAGTAAGTTTGAAAATGATTATTGTTACTTTACCTTCTACAGAATGCCCATGTCTTAATTTTCAGAGCATTCTCGCTCATGGCCACAAACCTGCAGTCTGTCCCTAATGTGCCTGCATTGTGTGGTGCAGGGTGACAGCAGGTTCATAACTCCAATTTGTTAACCTGTGTTTATGTTTTTTTACAACATATTTAATGATATTGTTAGCAGAGCTCCACACAAGCGGAGCCCCATAGCTAAGGAAATTTGTTTGCCTATCCAGTCGCGTGACCATATGTTCACCCACCCGCCCATCTGTCTCCACCACTAGAAACTTTCTAGTTAGTGTGGGGGCCTGCGTCCTGATATTGCACATCCATGTTGTGGTCAACTGACAGCTGTCAAAGCAGGGTATACGCTGATCAGCATCACATCGCCATATCGCGGGCTCAGGTGTCGACCCATCAAGGTTACATGTTTTTTTAAAGTCTACCACTGACAAGTTTCTAGTTTTCAACAGATCGCAGGCTCAAATCGAATTGGATTTCTTTATTGCAATGTTTTTTTCATTTACGGGAGCTTCGCCTTTAGCCTCGGCTAAATCTTTTTATTATCATTTTGTCTCTATCTTCAAAGAGTACTGCTTGCTCAGTGCTTTTGCTTGAATTAACTCGCTTTCAATTGACTTTTTGTGTTAGTGCTATTGTTAGTTAGTTATTTTCTCTTTTTGATTGTAAAGCGATATAGAGCTTTTGTATATACTGCTATACAAATAAAGTTATTATTATTATTATTATTATTAATGAGCATACATAAGTACTACTTTTAGGTAGTTTTCTGGCACATTATAAATTTTTTCACTATTGTTTTGCAGTTGGCTGTACCATCGCCATAGGGCTAGTCATGGCTATACCCATTGCCATGATTGTCATAGGTAAGCTATCCATAGTTTGGGGGTGGGGGGGGGGGGCGTCGTGTAGGCGGCACACCCAATAAAATTTTGGGGTGGGAATTAGTGCTACCGGAGTCCCTAGCTTGTGATGATTCATTGGAACCTCTTACTCTACACCATACTACTGCACAAACACTCTGATTGCTATCCTCCATATCAGATGCAAGCTTACCACGCACAGAGGCGCATATCATATTGGTAGTTATCCACCACCCAACATGGGTTAAAAGCTGTCAAACCTTCTTGACAGCTGTTTCGTATAACTCCCACGTGTAGTCATAGTCTCCGCATTTTTTGCCTTGATGCTTTAAAAAGCCCTTATATGTACCATGTTAACTCTTCAGTTGGTCATTGTGAATTCCAGAATGTGTTATCTTCCATAGAGGTGTGAGCCCTGCCAGGATTGTCTAAAATAGCTGACACCAAAAATCATCCCATACTTCTTGATTTTGGCCAGCTACTCCACTGGACTTTTTCTGATTCTTTTAAATATTAGTAAAAAAAAAAGGAAGACCACCATTGACGTCAACATTAAAGCTACCTACATCAGGGCTCGAAAAAGTCTCATCTGGTTGTCCAGGACATGTAGATTGTCTTGGTGGGAAAGTAATTTCAACCCTTTAAGCCCTAAGAGCGATCAGCATCAAATTTCTCCTTGTAATATCAGTGCTTTGTAAAACAGAGTGGTCATGAGAATTACAGACATGATCACACAAGATGAAATTGTTTGATATTTTATCAACTTCTCCCCACCACTTCTGTAGGAAATGAATAGGGGCAACAAATGAGAATTCAAATGTTGATCTTAGGGTTTAAAGGGTTAAAGCACACTTACCCAGTGGGCAAGGGTCCAGGCAAGAGTCAACCATTAACAAAATCATGAACTATGATGAGCAAGAAATGGTGGCCGGCAGGCAAAATGTGATAGCTGCTTGCCCAAAGGACAAGTTTTTTTTCAAGCCCTGTACATTGTACATATACTTCAAATTTTTCCTTCAACCCTTCGAGCCATGTCATTTAGGTAGTTTCTTGGTTGTTTCCCTCAATGTAAGTTCACTGCAGAATAAGAATATCAAATTCCAGGTTAAAAAAATAAACGGTGGCAAACAAGGAGAACATTGAAACTAACTTCCCCTCCAAATGATTCTAAATATTCTTTGCATTGTATTAACTTAGGTGCTGAGTATAAGAATGAATGTCCTATCGAAAGCAAGATACCCATCTATCTGATAGTAGCTGGATCTATTGGTGTCTTCCGTAACCTCATCTCGTTATGTCAGAGGGCAAAGAAAAGCGACAATGATGAAGGAGAAGAAGAGAAGAAGCAAAACCCTGTTACTTCCATCCTGGACTGTTTCCTGTTTGCCTGGTTTATCTGCGGCAATGTCTGGATTTACAGTAATCATAACGATGTAGATTACGATATGAGCAGTCCATATTACTGTAACGAAACTTTGTACCTCTTTGCATTTTGGATAACTACAGCCACTTATATTTTGATTGGTGTTATGTGTTGCTGTGTTTGCTGTGTTGGTGTGTGTGCAGCTATTTTCAGCGAGGAATGAAAAATGCTCAACTAGAGCTGGTGTGATCCTGTTCCCACTTCACCTTGTTAGTGATAGCATTAAGAAATGATAAAATCTGCTTAACGGTCATCTCACTCTGTCACTACCAGGAAACACCAAAATTAAATTTAAGGAAAAGTCACTAACACTCCAGTTATGAGTTCACTATGACTGCTGAATAAAAGAAGTGAAGATGCAGTTTTTAAAGGCTTTGCCTTCATCTGAAGTAAATATATAGGTGGTTTTCATGCAATCTCGGGAGACACAAATAACAATGGTGAAATGAACAAATACTGGTGGACAAACAAAGCGAGCTAATGAGTGATCTTTAATTTACCGTCCACCAGCATGGCGGCGATGATGTAACATGAAAACCACCTATTCACAAATTCCATTGAGAAGAAGACCTGTTTATCACTCTGTTGTGTATTTTCAAATGTTTAACACTTACTTGCTGGAATTTGTGAATATTTTACTTTGTGTTAAGGCTAGTCCTGTGTGAGTTTGTCGTTAATGTTTGTATTCAGTGGTAATTATAAATTCGAAACTGGACCATTTCATATTAAAAGTACAGTTGACTCTCGATAACTCGAACCCTCGCTAACTCGAACCAAAATCGATTTCCCCTGGATTTCCGTCATACATTTACTGTAATTTTACCCTCGCCAACTCGAACCCTCGATAACTCGAAACTCCCGCTAACTCGAAGTAATTTTTGTTTCCCCTCAGATCACTTCCATATAATTTTACCCTCGATAACTTGAACCATGTTTTGAGCCCTTAAAAAGTCGGGAAAAAAGTGTACTGCCTCCGAAACATTGACTTTTGAATTTCCCACTGACGTGTTGTAGGCATCTAGTTTACCAGTGGATCAATAGTGGAGGCTGATGTTGTGTGTCACAAATCTAACGTGAAATAGCTTTACTTCTCAAAAAGTAAAATGCATGCTCTATTTAGGCAACGTTTTGTTAATTTACGTTCTGATTTATAATCTAAAAGTATCTTTCAATTTTCACTCAACATTTCTACAATTAAATGTGATTAAAATGCTCACTGTGCAGTAAAAACTGTTTTTTTTCCTTACTCCCAGCTATTTTCTTCGAGCTCCCGATAACTCAAACTCCCGATAAATAACTCGAACCTTTTTCGATTTCCCTTGAAGGTTCGAGTTATTGGGAGTCAACTGTACTCAGCTAAGGAAATTTCTTTTCATGTTTGATTATACAGTTAAAGAAATATAGTACCACATGAAAGTACTGCCCAAGAGACTAGTGTCATCTAAATGGAAGTTCACCACTTTAGAAACTGGGGCGAGTTAACTTTCACAAAGACCTCTGGGATTGTTATTAGAGGCAGGAAAAATTGGCCAAAAGCTGACCAACGTTTCAACTGTAAAGATCCTAGAAACAATTACCTCTTCCTCATTTCAGTTCTCACTTCTGGCATGTTATTTGGTGCACTGGCAAAGTCAAAATCTTTAACCCTTTAAGTCCCAATAGTGACCAACATCAATTTTCTCTTAACAATATCCATACAATGTCAAGAGATGAGGTTATGAGACTTAATAAAATGATCACCTAAGAGAAAATGCTTTGATCTTTTATCAAATTCTCTCAACTCATTCTTTAAGGAAATGTGTTGAGATCAGTTTGGAGAATTTGTACATGTATATTGGGGCTTAAAGGGTTAAAGACGCTCCAAAAATAAATTGAGAGTGGAATAGTTCAGGGCAGGATTCCCCCCGGGCCCCTTTCCTAGATTTGCGTCTGTAGTTAAGAGTGAAGTGCTTATTACAAGTTTGTTAAATGAGCCTTGTTTATCAAAGCATTTATAACTTTTAATTTTTAATTTTTTAGTTTTAATTTTTTCCATTAATTTAAAATTCAAATTCTTTCCTTTGAGGCCAATTCATTCCTAACATGTGAATACCTGAAGGGTATTTCAGGGGTTGCTAATCTGGCTTGATATATGCAAGTGTGTCACTCACTGGTTGATAGAGTTGTTTGCTTTTTCTAAAATCCTAAAATAATTTACTTGTGAACAACAGTAAACTAATATGATAAGAATTTCCCACTACCAAGCAGTTTTAAGTTGCACATGAGTTGTAACATTTGCATAAAAGGGGAAGGGAGGGTGGCGGGGTCGACGCTGTACTTAAGACTCATCGTGTTTTCCATACTCTCCTCTCATTCTTGTCCAATGATGTCCCATGAGTGTGGTTTTCTTCTTAAATTAAGTGTTATTGCTTAAGGGGTGGGGTTAGTGTCTTGTTTGATTCCCGCTAAAGTACTTTGATGTACCATGTTTAGTTTCCATAGTAACTGTGTGATGCAGTTGATAATATAATATTATTTAGCACTTTTAATTTATAATGACTTTTTTTCCTGTAGCATGTCAGAGATGCTTCATGAAAGAGAAAATACTACTTGGGAAATAGTGATACCCACATCATGCTTAAATAGGTCACACTAGATTATTTCACTGCAAAGCCTTCTTTAGGAGCAATGTAAACATGTAAGGCTCTCACATGAATGAATTCCCTGTTGGTAGGAAACCCTACAAACAATGAAGAAATTAATCCAGTGGAACCTTTATATAATGAAGATCTATATATCAATTAACGATTTTCTTTACCCCAGTAATAGTAAAATATAAAATACGGTACTCTTTGTTATATCAAGTTTCCATTGTAGTTTGCCGTTTACTTTTATAGGGGCTCTTGTTTGTGCAAGAATGTAGCAAACAGTTTATTTGTATTATTTAATCAAAAGGTTGAAAATGGTGTGGTTGATTCAAGTTAAGAAATCTAGTCAATTATGTCAGTAATAGTATTAATCTGGCTCATAATGTAACATGGCTACGTAAAATGAGTTACTCGGTAATAATAGAATTATTAGTGGAAATAATCATGAGTAATGTGAGTAGTTTTCCGTATTTTTGTAGCAATAAAATTCTCTTTAATTTGAAGTACGTGTTTTGATGGATAAAATCATCTTTACATCTCAAATACATCTACATTCAGGAAATCTTTAGTCTGCTACACAGCCGTTTTTAATGTCGTCACGCAACGCTCCTCCCCACTAACGTTGCGTGACACACTAAAAACGGCTGTGTAGCAGACTAGGAAATCTTAAGATGACATGTAAAATGATCCTGAAAGGTATCCTGAATTTACATGTAAGATGATCCCTAAGAGGACCCCCGGGGGGGTACTTCCTTATAAGAGGCTAATGGGATGTGCCGCTGGGTGGGGTCGCATTTTAACTACTGGATTGACTATAATGGGGTAGCATTTTCAATAGAGTTACTAAAATGGATCGCACATTTCAAGATTTTGGGAGTAAGAAAGTTCTTCATATTGACTGTTAACAAACGTACCAGAATGTTTGTACTGTAGGTGGAAAGTAAAGTGTTCTTCATTCGATTTAAAAAATGGGTCAATTAATTTTAGGATGACCTATTTAAAGAAGAGGACTTGTCGCAAGGTTCCAAAAGGAAAATTTCAAACAAATAAATGACTAATCAAAACCCAAAGTTAAAAGTTTAAGATCATCGAATCAGCCTGGAGACCGTTGAAACCAGCAGTTAATGTCCTACTTAGTCAAAGTCGAATGTCGAAAATGACTCGAAAGCAAAAGTAAAATATTTCGAACCGACGCACTTTATGGTTGTGCAATTTAGGCACGTAAAATGAAATCGCGACAAGAGACAACCTCCCTCGGCAGGACCTCGACCAAATTGCGACAGTGACGGCAAAGCCGACAATAACCGACAAGCATTTATAAACACCAACACGAGACGTTTTAAAAGTCAGACGGGCGACATGGGACCTCCCTCAGTGGCAGGGCCTCAATATAAAACGTTGCTCCGTAGACCTCCCGCGACTTGAGATGCCTCGTCCGTGCAGTTAAGACCTTCGATACATTGTATCTCGTGGGGTACTCAACCAAGTTTTATACTAGGATCGGAGGATCGGCACTGAGGTGCAACCCCTTACCCTTTTATATACCGTTTTTGACAGATAATGCACCCCTTTATATAAATAAATCACTAAACTAGAAAATTCTCTCGACTTTTTCACAGCCAAAGAAATCGCTCCTGAAGTCCTTTTTAATAGGTCACTTTTCAGAACGGGCCAAATGACCGATTTCCCTACCCTTTCATATACCTGAAAAATGTACCCCTTTCGGGCGGAGCCTTCCCGTATTAGTCTCCTTAGCAGCCGTTATAAGGGTCGTCACGCAACGCTCCACCCCACTAACTTAGTGGGGAGGAGCGTTACGTGACGACGCCAATAACGGCTGCGAAGGAGACTATCCCGTATAGGCAGGCCAACATAGGGAGTGCTCCCGCTGCCGGGGTTCAATACATGTCAATAGCTTTAAAATTAAAAGAGTAAAATGATCCCTACGGCAGGAAGAGTAATGGAACAAATATCGAAAGAAAACAAAAATGAAGAAGTAAATTATATTTCAGGGGCGGATCCAGGATTTTTTTTAGGATGGAGTGCACTCGTCTCTTGCTCTACTTCAACACCAATAAATCACATAGTTTTTTTTTCTTTTTTTTTTTGGCAGAATACCAGTTGTATTAGAAAACCGCAGGTCATCTCAGGGGGGGGGGGGGGGGGGTGCGCACCCCCTGCACCCTCCCCCTAGATCCGCCCCTGTATTTCCCCATATTTCCGTTTGCAACACAAACCTTCAATCGGGGCTTTAAAAGAAAAATGAATGCAGATACACGATGGACGTTACATATACGAGATTCGGATTTACACTTCGTCGTTTCTCTTTGGTGCCGGGAGGTACTGTAGTTGGCTTGGCCTTGCTTTCAGCTGTGCTTTCAAAACGGACAGGTAAGGCAGCGTGGATGATTGTATTTTGAAACGCCGGGAGATGATTTTTCTTGTTGTGAGCTTGTATGATCCTGTGTATGACATATACATGTATATGACTATATGACAAATTATTGCATGCAAGAGTGAAGAGTCGTAAAGGCCTAAGACCTCAGTCAAACGTCGTGAGTACTGCCGTGCTAAGCTGCCTTTAAGAAAAGTCTTAAATGCCAATGTATTTATAATTTATGAATTGAGTTCGGCACGGCGGTGCACGACGTTTGAAACCAAGTCGAGCTACTGCCTTGTTGCACGGCAAGGCTTGCCGTGCAGTAGCACGACTTGGTTTCAAACGTCGCGCTACGTTTGAAACGTGCCTAAAATAATTAAAGGTAGCAGGGGAGCCCAAAACAGGAGAAGTAACCTGACCGGAGGCGAGGGAACAAGTTCCATCACTGATCAGCAACCGGCCACCCACCAAATTTCTCCAACTTCGTTGTTAGAAACACTCTAAGAATCGAAACAGGATCAAGATCAGATGTCATTTTGGTCCCAAGAGCCGAACACAGACATCGAGTATAAATTTGTTAACTGCAAAAATTAAATTTCGCGCCTTTTAGTAAACTTTTTGGCGTCAAGATCAAAGATTTTCTGGTTGACCAAAATTTTTCTTTCTTATAAAGGTAAAACTATCGTTCAGTGAGATTGCTAGCGAAGAATTTTGGAAAACTTCAGATACTTGGGAGCATGGATGAGAGTTGAACGTTTCAGGTGGTTGCACCTGGCACCTTGCATATTAAGAGTGATTTTCTGTAAGATTCGAACTTTCGCCTGACACGGCATCTCATAGATTTGGCTGATTTTTGGCATGAAGTCTTAGAATGGTGCCCTAAATACTGAATGCATATTCTTTGGTTTGAATTCTCTTTCCTTTGGAAGATACAGAAATGACGGTTTGACGGGGCTTCCGGAGGGCCGCCATATTGGCCGATTTAGGGAGTTTTTAAAGCATTTATTTCGGCCTTGGCATAGAAATAAATTGTCCATTACTCGTACAGCTAAAAAGAACTATCCTTTAACTTTGTATTTACGTACATTTAATTGAAAACGGTTCAGCATGAGCTTGGAACGGTTGAATTGTCTTACTACATATTTTCGGTACTCGGAATGCAGACAAATTTAGTAGAAATTGAAAAGTATATATCACCCATGCCACATCGAATTAGAACAAACCACCTTACCTGAATGGAGTTTGTTTATAGGCAAGTTAGACCGATGAATAAAAAAATTGGGCAAATGCCATGGAGAAGAAATATGTTAACATCAATGTGCAATGATTTCAGCCCGGCCATTGCCCGAGTTTGCCCTCAGTGACATTTACAAAGCAAATCGGTGAATTTTGCTCGAAAACTTCTTTAATGAATCTTGCCTCGTCCAGGTTATTATCTAACGCGAAATAAAACTTCACTTTTTATGGAAAAGAATTGTGAGTCTTTCCCGATTTTGCGTCTGTATTTTGCGAATATAAATATTACACACGTTTGATTCACTCACACGCAGTCATGTCATGCTTCATCATGTCCGCACTAGTTCAACATTATTTCCCACTATTTCATACTGTTTGCAGTCAAATACATATAATAACCAATTTCGTCTGCAAATAAAGGTAACACAACCTTTGCAAAATTTTAGCAAACGCTAACTAGACTCAACAATGTATAAATACGGCTTTATGCAAATTCCTGCACAGTGTTCGGTACGAGGAACAATTTTCTAAAGCGGCTCTTCCCCTTCTAGTATATTTTTCCCGCCACTGGACTTAAAGCGTAATCAGTGAAAAGGATTCTACTAAGTGGTATGAGATTTAAAAAAAAAAACCAGCTTATTAAGTCAACTTACGTGATGGTAACATCAGCACTGTATGAAAGTCCGTAAGTTATTGCGCACGACGAAACAATGATATCTTGGGAGAAAGAAATGCACGCTGGAACGCAAGCAGGAATGAACATCCTTTATCAGATGTCAACGTCTTCGTGGGCTGTCAGCTCTTCCCGTGCTTTCAGTTTGGAAAGAAGGTAAGTGATTGTTTTTTCTCTAACAATGACATTCAATTTCCCTTAATTTTCGACAAATCCGGTTATTTTATATCAACCTGGAATTCCAGAAAATCACAAGTCATCTTTTTCAACGAGGAAGTGCTGTCACCGGTTACGGTGAAATTTCACTTACGGGGGTTTTCATTAACGGTGTGAGATTAACTACAAGCCAAGTGAGATGCATGTTTAATCAAGTTTATTCCTTAACACGTAACAGAAATATGGTCAGATGTGGGTATGCTAAATTTGTTAACGGGGTGGCTTGTGGAGTAACTATTGCATCAAGCGAGTGCTTGACGTTAAAGCAGTGTTCCAGAAACATCAAACCCCATTTAAGAGGACTGAAAGTGGTGGATAAAAATCTAAAGGACGAGATACAGTTACTTTTGGGGCGAGCAGGTAAGGAATGAATATTTTATTTTGATATAGTTAAGTACATTACTGAAAAATTTTAACACAAAATTGGCACGAGTCGAGCTAGCCCGGGGCGAGCGTAATTTGGCGCGAACATTCTAGGCGGGAAAATCACACCTTTCCAGGAGTAGCTGTTGTCAAAAAGAAATGATTTTACAAGTCTTGCGGAATATTTAGAGGCTAACTTTTACGAGTTTCTTCTGGTAAACGCCACGTGACTTATGTTCTGATCTTTTTAAAATCGGCGCACAGCGGCAAAAATGTTATTCCGGACTTGAGAGCCTTGGGTGCTCTTTGGCTGCGCGGTACCTCCCATGCGACACTACGGTTTAGTATGGAGGGATTTGTTGCGATTCTTATTCCTGGTATACAATGTTTGCGCTAGGCACTACGCAACCTAAAGTATAGTAGTGCCCATACCTAGCTAGTAAGTTTGAGCGTGAGAAAATAAGAATGATCGGGTGGAAGAAGGCGTTGGGGGGGGGGGGGGGTGGAGGGGTGGAGGGCAACCAAAAAATCTTTCCGAGAGCACGCCAGCAGATTAGCATTTCTCGTTCTAATTTTCAAAAGTGATCTGCAAAACCATTTTGAACAACCTAATCTTCACCGACCGATTCCGTGGGTTAATATATTTATATATTCTTTTTACTATATTTTGTAGGTTTGTTTTCCTCAGAGGTAGAAGCTGAGAAAATGACAATCTGTCCCCGGCATCGCGATGTGTATGGAACTCGGTGGAAGTGCAACAAAAGACGATGTGTTATTCCCAGCGTCATTAGCGGTCATACCGGTATACCACCTCCAAAAGGTGACCGAGGAGTCACCTTTTTACAAGCAGAATCGATATTCAGTGTTTTGGGGGTACTAGTACCAATCGGAGTACGTAAGTATCACTAAATATAAGTAAAATTCTCAGTCAACGATACTTTAAGTACGCTAAGTTACTGCTTTAAGTTCGCTACGATCATTACGATCGTCAACGGCGCCCACCTTTATTCAGTGATTAAAGCTACATTTCTGTGATAAAACTGGCCTCTTCATTGAAATACTAGCTGGCTTTAGTAACTGTTCTAACATCTTGTTAAGTCATGAAGTCAATCCAAGGGTCTGGTACTTTAGAGCAATCGTCCTTTCTTTGCCACGTTTCGCTGTCGTTCGATTCCTCTTCAGTCATCTACGTACGTTACTTCTACTCTTTTCTACCTTTCGCGGCCAACGAAAACCAATTACATGAATTCTGAGGATTATGATATGAGCAGTTATTTCGTTATCGTTTATTACGTTTGGATCAAGTGTTTAATTCTGGCTTATATTTGCCTATTCTGATATTTGCTTTTTGTTTCTTTTTCTTAGCTATTTGTCGACAGTGCAGAGACAAAGTAAAAAAAATCTGTCAAGAAGAAAAACTAACAAATTGTCAAGTAGACAGTTCTACAAAAAAAGTCCAAGAGAGAACAAGCAGTTTGCATGCAACGAAACAGTGCTCTGATTTAAGCATCGACGATTGCGATAGAAAGGAATGTGAAGGAATTTATAGTGATGCTGATGTTGATGACGGCGTTAGGGATCTTTCTAAATTCCATGCGGATGGCAACAGCATTGAGGGTAGCCGTTTATAGTTGTAGTAAAGGCGATGACATCTGCAAAGTTCAAGTGCCCGGTGGCGTTGGTGATAGTGGTAGTAACGATTGTTCGTGTAGCGATGATAATTTTGGTTGCAATAACGTTGGTGATGAGAGAGATGTTGGCGTTGATATTAATAATCAGGAAGATGACGGCTGTGATTATGTTTGCACTCTGGCCGCTCCAAATGACACTGTTAGTGGTCGGGATGATAATGGTGATAGTGGCGGAAATAGTGGTGATAATGATGTTTGTTGTGGAGACACTAGTGGGACCGATTGTGGATATAAAGGCAACTCCCTGGTAAGCTACATTTGTTTTTCCGGTATCTGTTTCTATACGAGCTACATCTTACCAATTTGAAAAGCAATTGACTTTAACTAGTTGAAAATTGAGAAAATTTTAGCCTTTCTCCCCTGGTTACCAATGATTAAAATTTTTAAAACTAAAACAACTTATTAATTAAATTTGCAGGTTCTTTCACCCATAGAAGCTGAGAGAAGAAAGTTACAAAAAGTCGAAAAAGAAAGAGTAAGTCTCGTTGCAGATGCGATGAGATCGCATGTGGTAGAATTTAGAAAAACTCAGTTGAACGAATTTCTTAAAAGTTCTGGCTTAGCTCCAGTTCGTAAGGTAGACATGGGATCACCAACAGCAGCAGAAAGAACAAGAAGAAGAAACATAGCTGAAGCATGCCAAGTTATGGTTGCTGTTTTGCGAGTACTATCACCAAATTATCCCTGTGAACTGTGGCTAAACGTAAAGGACTCTAACGACATGTGTGAAGCTTTAGAAGTACGTAAAGAGGTTGCCTTAAGAGAAGATGACGTGAAGTATCTGCGAGCGCTTTCTGAATCATACAATAACGCCACAAGTGCAAATGTTAAACTGCAAATTCTTTCTATAATGGCGGATATCACCACGTTGCAAGAAATACGCAATTACATTCCAGGCCTAACAAAATATATGTTTTGTCAAGCAAGACAACATATTTTAGTTTCTGGGCGAGGAGCTCCTGTAATTGCAAAACAAAGCCCGAGATGGAGAATCGATCTTAACCAGTTGGATCACTTCTTGGATTTTATTACCAGTCCCTACATCGTGCAGGATTTACCATTCGGTGAACGGTTTCTGAAATTGTCGACTGGGGAAGTAGTGCAGACACCGAATGTTATCAGAGTATCGGTCAGCGGACACATCATTGACCAATACGTACAGTATTGCAACGAAACAGAGGTGAAACCTCTAAGCAACAGCACATTACGACGCATTTTATCCTCCTGTCAGGCATCTACGCGAAAGTCCTTACAAGGTCTCGATTACTTTGTTTGTGAGGGTAGCAAGGCCTTTGATGACTTGGAACAACTCATTGGGAACCTTGTTGACAGTGGGTTTGACGCACGTACAGCGCAAAACTTACAGATGAAGTTAAAGGAGGGAAAGAATTACGTTAAAACGGATTTCAAAGTAAGAACCTATGGTAATATAATTATTAAATGTGTAATTCCAGAAAATGTCCATACCCCCCCTCCCCCACGGAGGGCAACGGAAATTCTGAAGGGAGGTGGGTCCATAAGATAGCAACTTTTGAGGGGGTGGGGGTGGCAAGCTACTAGTTATTTTACTCTCAATCGGTGTTCCAAAGCAAATTTTTTTTGTCATCGATGATCTTTTATTTGCAGTCGGCTGAGTGCTTTTTTACAGCTTGTACGATTTTATATAACAATTGTCGTCGGCTCGTGAATAAACGTCTGGTTATCTATGGGTTGCTTTGTTGCACAATATATCGCGGTATTCAATATAATGTGGTCATGTTGTATTAATAAGCTTTCTTCTAACACGTTTTTAACTGAAAAGAAGTAATTGAAGTTCATTGGTTTAAGAGAAGGGAGTATGACAAACACCCCCTGAAATAGAGATTCCAGGGGGTGCGGGTCTAAAACAAAAGTGCCCTCGGTGAGGGTATGGATATTTTTCTACCTACACAATCTACCATGTCTTTCGGCGCTCCTGATTTGAAGAAGAGTGTACTTTAAAGCACACTGTTTATAATGACGAGTGGGAGTGATACAGTGGGGAAAAGTTTTTTTTTATTTTTTTTATTGCGAATTATTTGCCAATCCGATCTGTCAAATGATGCGCTGTCAAAAATAACATTTTCGTCATTGTTTAGTGTCTCTGTCATATTTTATGTATATTCTCCAGAATAGTCTGGTCTCGCTTAATCTTGCTCTGAGACTATCTTGCTTCTACAATAGGTTCACGTTTCCAGCTCTTCGCGCGTGTCAGATCACTGTAGCCAATATGCACTAAGTGACAGTAAAGATCCTGCTTTTAGAGGTACCTGCACTCAAGATCATGACCTGATATGCAATCGCTGTGAAGACCTTAAAGCTGTTCTGTCCGACACCCAAAAGTCAATTCAGGAATCCTGCTTCGAGTGCCAGTATGATAAGGAGGATGCTCTTCACAGATTTCAAGAAGCAACTCGAGCAATTCAGCTCTGGAAGTCACACCAACTCAGACTTGTTAATCAGGATAATGCCCGTATAGACGTCATTGAATGCCTCGATGACAGCAAAGTGCTCCTTGTACAAGACTGGGCTATGAAATTTCTCCCTCGTCAGTACCGAGAATCCCAAGGAGAATGGTTTGCGAAAAAAGGGATCTCCTGGCACATCACTGTAGCGATCAGAAAGAAAGAGAGTGAACTTGAAACACAGGCGTTCGTGCATGTAGTTGAGAAGTGTATCCAGGACAGCCCTTGTGTTGTCCAGTTAATGGAACATATTCTTTCTACTCTCAAGAGGGAACACCCTGAGATCAAAAGCGCCTTTTATCGCCAAGACAATGCAGGCTGCTACCATGCAGCCAACACCATCCTTGCCTGTAAAGACATCAGCCAGCGATCGGGAATCTTCATTCAACAATTAGACTTCTCCGATCCACAAGGAGGAAAGGGCGCTTGTGACCGTTTTGCAGCAACAATGAAAACCCATGTACGCTCTTTTGTTAACGAAGGTAACGACGTCCTTACAGCAGAGCAGTTTCTTTCTGCACTTACCTCACGAGGTGGAGTGTCTGGAGCCCGAGTGTCTCTGGTACAAGGCAACAGTTCTAGTAAAACCAATGTAAAGTGGCCAGGAATCAGCAAGCTGAACAATTTTGAGTTTAGCAGTGATGGAGTGAGGGTATGGCGAGCTTATCAAGTTGGCGAAGGAAAGTTTTTCCCTTGGTCAGAATTTGAAGGTACTTTTTATCCTCTCTATCTATCTCTCTCACTAACTCTCCCTCTCCCCTACTGCTACTCTCCTCCACCCCCCCCCCCCCCCCAAAAAAAGACTTTGCTTCAATCGTTTGAAAATTGGTGTTTGGCTTTTTTTATTACAGTGGGCACTGTTTGATATTAACTATTTTATGCTTCAGGAACGGAATATCCTATCAGTTCAATGACGAATGCCACGTTTTCAAATGGAGACTTTCGCCCCATAAAAACCCGAAAAAAGAAACACGAAGTTCAGCAGGAGACGTTAGCCGACGTCGACAGTGAAGAAGAAGAAGAGGAGACTGAGGGGACCGCCTCTGGGAGATTGTTTTCTTGTCCAAACGAAGGGTGCGTTCGTGTCTATACCCGTTACGGATCTATGGTCAATCATGTTACCTACGGAAAATGCGACTTCAGAGAAGAAAGAGAATCTGTGATGGACACTGCAAAGGTCTTGTACAGTAAAAAGCTTTGGGTCAGTGATGGTCGTATTTCAGCTACAGCAAACGACCATTGCGATCAAGCAACATCAAGCGGTTTACACCAGAACGAAGAAGAAGGCTGGGCACTGAAATCGATCAAGAAAAACAAACCTTTCAGTGACAAACAGAAAAAATTCCTAGAAGAAAAGTTCATGGTTGGCGAAACGACGGGAAGAAAGTTGGACCCTGTAACTGTAGCCAGAGAAATGAAAACTGCTCGCCAAGATGGTAACGGAGAGAGACTTTTTTCTTCTTCAGAAGTATTGACCGCGACCCAGATTCAAAGTTTTTTCTCTAGAAGGGCAAGATGTGGGAGATTTTCCGAAAATGACCCAGAAAATCAGGAAGCTGTCCAAGTGGAAGAAGAACTTGAAGACTTTCGGAGAGATGTAATAGAGCAAGTGCAACCCAGACATCCAATCATGTATGATGTCCACAACTTGTGTGATCTTGTAGCTTCAGGGAAACTAAAGAAACTCACATTACCGAAGCTGAAGGAAATCTGTAGCGCTTTTGAGCTGAATCTTCCTGAGGAACGGAAGAAAGCCCCTTTTGTAGATGCTTTGACCAAATTAGTTAAGAATTGCTCGTGTTGGTCCTCTTGAATGACAAATTGTATCAAATCTCCACAAATGTGATTAAGTCAAAGCATAGCAGTCCCTTTACATGTAAGTTGTACAATGAGGTTACAATAAGCTTGGACTTAAGGGAGTACTCCTGTTTTTTGTTTTTTTTTGGAGAGGGAGGGGGGGTGAGGGGTGATAGAGGTATATACATTTGCCAGTTAGTTCTCTAATAGGCTCAGAGGCACCTTGTTGTAGTGGTGGGCTATCTGGCATTTGTCTTCTTATTATTCACTTCATATCTCAACAACCCTCAAATCCTGTATTTTCCAATTTTCCTGAAATGTTTAACACCCCCTCCCTCAATTTTCATACATTAAAACCCTTCGAAAAGTTATTCAAAAATTTTTAACTTTTTGAACATAGGAATCTGAACGATTATTGATTCATTTTTTGAATGAATGAAAACCAGCACTTTAAACCAGAGCCCCCATAGGCTACCTTGAATCCATTTTTAATAATCCTTTATCTCGCGAGGAAAAAAGCGAAAAAAAAAAAAAAGTTAGTTGAGGGGAGACTGGTGAGAAGGCCCTGCCGAGAATCGGTTCGTGCTGTCTTGTCTGTGCTTTTCTTAGGCTATTTATGTTCACACTATACCGAGTATCTCTTCATGCTGACACGAAAAGCTATCTGGAAAAGTATGAATACCTATCCGATATGTGACACTCCACTTTATAATTTGGCGCAGCAAAGCGCTTCGCTCCGTTACAGAAATCGCGCTGAAATCACTGTTCTAATGCGTGAGCAAAATTCCTATCCATATTTTTATCGTGTCGGCGCAAAAGGTATCTAGTGTGAACATAAGCTTTAGCTTTAGGTGTGTAACAAGGTCCGGGCGTTCAGTGAGAGGGGCGCCCTTGGCTGATTTTTGTCCTTACATCTCTGTGTCGTCCCTCTAATCTGAAAGCCTGGAACAGACTATTTCAGGGTGAAAAATTAGAAAGTAATGGCAGTAACCACTTGTTAGGAATGAGGCTACCATCCATAGTAAAAAAAAGTAGTTTATGATTTCTCGATTGATACATGTATTTTGTCGAACGACCCGTAACTGATTGATTATGACAGGGTTGAGGAGATTTCAGTACCTCTGGTATCTACCTAGCTCAGTGAGGCTTCCTGATCCATAAATATGTAGGGGAGGGGTGTGTGAAGTAAAAGTAAAGAGAGCGTAACAACGTGCGGGAAACAAAGGTGTCGTTGCAAAGATTAAAAATAAAAGGTAAAGCATCACAAATTATGTTACATGACTTCAGGCCTTTTTGAAAAATTTCTATTTCATGTATCGATGTTGACCTACCCCGAGTCGTCCTTGGGAGGGGGGGGGGGGGGGGGCGTGTTAGTAATTTGGGGCGCAAGAAAATCTGAGACTCTTTTCGTTGCTTTTGTAGGTTAAGTAATGCAATTTTTCACTAAGTATAAATGTCCAAAATGATTACAAATAATTTTTCTTGGAGAATTGCTGAAAACCCTAACATTTTCATAAGAAACTTCGAGCCACTATTTGGGCTGAACGATCAAAAGAACTGTACCTTTGCCACGCCCAATGTGTGAAAACCGGAAATAGTGATGTTCATTTCAGACCCTAAATAGTGATGCTCATTTCTTAGAGCGGGAGCGTCAAGAATATAGGAAAGGAAGTGTAGAGTTAAAGGAAAGTTGATTCCCATCTCACACCACAAGGCAAGTGGTTTTATTTAGCTTTAATATCTTCAAAAACTAATTATCTGGTTTTGATTTGAGCGTGATAATTGCGAGCAGTTGTTGTTAGGTGTTGTTGTTCCGGCTGCTCGAAAGCAGGAGTTGTAACGCCATGCAAAACTCAGTTGAACGTGACTACCGACGTTTCGCAGAGAAAATGCCGTTTTGAGATATCTCTGAATGTGGAAATTGTACATCTTTATATATTTTGTTTCAATTTTTCTCCTTTGTGATATCTTTCAAAAGTTTTAGTTTTGGGAAAATTACGATTTAGTTCCCACGTGGGGACGGTACCCGTAAATGCACAAGCAACACATTTATATTTATAGTTTACCATTCCGCTCATAAAATCCGCCTTTTTGCAGTGTTTCTGACAGCAATTCTGTCACTGCCATTAAAGAGGCCATTTTTGATCTACTTTTTACTCAGATTTGGACAGAAATTCTTTTATTTATCACAATTTTTGGCAACATCAGTGAGCATTTGTGTGTAATTTAATTAGCAAAGCGACTAGAACTTGCTGCCCATTTAATAAATTTCTTTCTGTCGCGTTGCATTTGCCCAATTTTTTTATTAACGAATTCGATTTGGCTACAAACAGTCAGTATTTAGGCAAAGCAGCAAGTTTCAATCCTGTGTGGCAAGGGAGATATACGCCTTTGGAATGTTGGTAATTTTGAGAGCATAAATTATGCAAAAAGTGTGCACGACCGAAAGTTGAGCCAGTCTTAGCGAAAACGCTGCTATGTACGGAGTAAACTTCAAAATTATAATAAGGAAGGATAGTTTTTGACATGTATCTCATCAGTGATAGAATTGCTTCAAAGACAGGCTTGTAGTTGGATTCGTAAAACCTCCTTCGATTTAACCAATATGGCGCGGGGCCGAAGGTTCCCCAAAACGGTCAAGTTGGTAATTTTCAAAGTAAGAAGATTTAGAACCTAAAAGTATTCATTTCTTATTTAAGACCCAAAACCAACTTTACATGCTAATTTTCAGCCAATTCGGTGAGATAGCGTGGCAGCGACTTTTCAATATAGTTCGAATCTTACAGACAATTGGTCTTAATATATTCATATTTTCTTTCATTCAAACTTCCTTCAACTTCTCATTGGTCAAATTTCGCCCTGTTATTGTTCACAATCAATGGCACGGCGTTGTCGATCTAAAGATCAAGGAGCGACCGTTTTTGAAATTTGTAGACCTGTTTAAGTTTTTGTTTTAGTTTTACTAGGTGATTTTGAATTATTTGATGGCAAAGCACAACTGTTAGAAGTTCCTCTCGCCCTTTACACTGGAAATGTCACCGCAATTTTGTCACAATATCGTTGGTTTTCGCGTTGGTCACTGGCTGTTCATTTGAGAGACTGAGCGAATAATGGTGAGTTGTTTATATGTCATAGGCTAACCTAATGTAATATCAGCGAAACGAATTGCTTTAAGCTTGATTTCCTGAATTTATTGGCCGCGTTATCAGTGTTCCGGGGCGATTGCAGTGATGAAGCCTAAATATATGTTGAATCCTTTTGTTTCACGGGTCTATGTTGTGTACAATTCCGGACTCGTTAAATTGCGCTTTTGATGACTTTTAGACACAACATTTGCATAATTTCGCCACTTTTAATTCAAACTATACTTTAAAATAGGGGACCATATGGTAAAAAAAATTATTTAGTTAGTCGTTCGCGTCCGATTTGAGAGGAGTCAGTCTTCACCTCCTAGTTCAAGTGACAGAATGCAGTTCCTGAGAATCGCGGGCGATGATGTGGAAAAAACTCACAAAAAGCCTAAAAAGCGAATTGAAAAGGTACGAAAATACATCCATTTTATTTACCCTTTATGTGTAGCTTTCTCATAAGCACTGGTACCACTGAAGTGAAGTATTTTAACGGCTAGGAGTTTTTTGTTTCTGACAAAACAACAATTAGCCATAGGGCTAAGCGTCGGGCTAAGCTCGATCAGTTTCAGATGAATGCGAATGATTTATTGCTTGAATAATTCGAGAGAATGATCTCTTTTCTAAAAGCAAGTGTGCGTATGCGGGATTATTGCTGTTTTGTGGCTATATTGTACAGTTTATCCAGAGTAAGTTACGATTATTTGTAGCAATTTATAAGCCTTTGGTCCCTTAAAGATAGATTTAATGTACCATAGTATTTGAAATGGGCTTATTACTCACGTAAATGCTGGAAAATAATTCATTTTCTTTCGAATTTTAGTGAATCGTCCAGAAGGTTTTTGCACCTGGACGTTTCTAATGTTTCCAGCGATTAGCATTTGTGATAATGTGAAAGCAATAATGCTCTTTCAATTTACAGTATTGTGTTAGGAAAGGGTGTAAATGTCATATAAGTTTTAGTGTTTGTTATCCAAACTCATAAGTTTATGGTTTCGATGCCTTCTTGTAAAATAGAGCATATAACTAACACGAGATAATATACTCAACTGACTAAAAAACAAATGTCCCATTTGTACATAATATTAGTTAATACTCATTTATCATTTGTACTCTTTGTTATTTGAATTGACGCCTACAAATGAGAACAAAACATTTGCATTATTAGTAACTCTGGTTATATTTTTTGTGCTATCCCAGCCTGTGAAGCAGTTGTTTTATTTCTACAGTACATAAGGTTTGAGGAAGTATGAGGGCTAGAAAAGGAAAATAGAAAAGATGGAGTGGAATGTGGAGTGGGGTTGGTTAGGAAGGGAAAGACATGCATGCATATGATGTTTATTTTCTTGGAAGTCAGCCACCCTTGAGTTACTACCTTATTCTCACTGAATTTCGCCAGTAATAAGTTTGGGAAAAATTATGAGCCAAATTTTGTGAGTGTTATATTTTGCGGGAAAGGTAGAATTGGAGTGTTTTAAATTTAACGATTCTAATATGTAAAGCTATGATGACTTGTTCATTTTTATCAGCTTCGACTCAGCTTTGTCTGCTCTTGCTCCTGAATTTAAGTGAGAATAAGATAGCACCCTGGAAAAACAGCTGTACTTAGGAACAGAACATTTATGAGTGCTGCCCCCAAACAAGACAGGAATGTGGCTATTTTTGATTTCTTACATTTATAACTACTGGAATGCTAATATGGCTGATATTGGTATTTCATTTCATTGGCCTAGAAAACATAATTTTTGTGTCATTCAGTTGAAACAAACAAGCGATAAGAGCGGCATTACTGGTCCACAAAAATCAGTCGTCACCTTCTATCTCGCACTGTATTTTCCTTCATCATACAGTTTAAATAAAGCCAAACTGTGATGCCCACTTATGGACTGAGGTGACAAAAATAGGACAACTCTGGTTAGGATGGCCAAAAGGAGGCCGTGCATGCAGCTGGCTGCTTGGTGGAGGTGACCGCTTTCTAAAATTGTGTCAGGGTCACTTTGATTCAATAATAGAGTATGGCTGCTCAGTGGAGGCTCAACTGTATATGTTTAATTTAATTACCTTTCTCTCATAAAATACCTTGTTTTAACACCCTGCCTCCCCCCCCCCCCCTCCCCCCTGCCAAAAAAAAGAAAGGAAATGCGTAAGCTTTTTTTTTGTTTTTTCGTTGGAACAAATGTAATAACCAGGAGAAATTGAATACAATTCTTAGGCAAAGTTTGTGTACAAACAAGGTTTATTATGGGCAATGTAAGAGCAGCGAACTTGTAAAAAATTAATGTATCCCAGAGTACCGGTAATTAGCCAGCCCCATAAATAAGAACCAAATCAACCTGTAAAACATAATAATAAATAAACTTATTAACACTGTGTCACTCTTTAGAAGAAATTACATATTGGAAGGCTGATGACCTCCTCCTTTGTTTTGTTTTAGTCTGAAAAAAGTAGTCAAATTCACGAGGAAGAAGATAAGATCTGGCCAGAAGATGGTCCTCCACCGAGCTATGACTCTTTGTTTGGCCAGATCAAAGAGGCTAAGGAAACTTCTGATGGTTCATTTGACTTCTGCAAGAGAGTTATACAGCTGTTTGCTGGAACAAGTAAGAAGTATAATAAATTAAATTCAATGTACATCATGATACTAACTTAACTGATGTCAAAGTCTGACATTTTATTCTAAACTATCTCTGTTCATATTCCACAGTTGGCTGTACCATTGCTCTTAGTTTATTGATGGCTTTGCCGATAGCCATGGTGATAATGGGTAAGACAAAAATAATATTTCTTTGGTAGTTAATGAAAGGAATTTTTTTGCAGCCTTTTTCTTACATGTTTTACTAGTTGGTTGTCAATTATAGGCCATTTATTTACCTGATGGAAGAACATATAAAACGATTGCATCATAATGGCTTACAGTACTTGAAAAATGAATAAAATTAATTAAAATCAATATACATGTATTATCGTCAGTTAGTTAACCTTGCCTGACTGTCAGTAATTAAGCTTTTGGCAAACTGTTGAACGTTCATTAGCTGACGGACTATTTTTAGGAGACCTTCTCTCTAGCTTTACAGGAACGAGTGGCATTCTTTTTATGATTCCCCAGACAATTATTTGTAACAATATCTATTTTCCCAGGTGCCAAATATAAAGATGATTGTCCTGTGGAGCCATTTATTCCTATTTACCTCATCGTTGGAGGATCATTTGGAATGTTAAAAACCATTATAGTGCTTTGCCAAAGAGCAAGAACTCACGAAGACGATGCTGACATTGATGAAGATCAGTCCATGTCCACAAAGTTTATAGACGGTGTCTTGAATCTGTTTTTGTTTACATGGTTTATTGCTGGAAACATTTGGGTGTATAGTAAATACAGGCCAAATCCCACTCCGCCACCTTCAGATCCACTTAACTACTGTAATCCAACACTCTACTTGTTTGCATTTTGGGTAATCACGGCTAGTTACATACTCATGGGTTCAATATGTTTCTGTATATGTTGCCTTGGAGTGTGTGCAAGTTGTACAGCTTTCTTTGTCACAGCCAAAGATTAGGGTTAATAATAAGCAACCTTCTCACATTACATCACCTAACAAAATGCAGGTTTTCTTTTGACTGGTTTGGAGTCCAGTTTTCAACAAATGCCTCAAGATGCATTCATGTTTCATGTAGACGATTTTCGGTATACCAGTGAAAAAAATTCTGTTAAATTTCAGTTTGTACATTTATTTTTACATTACATGTATGTTGATCACTTATTTTGGGAAAATGACTCTCATTCTTAGACCCCCCAGTCTACAGCAATTATTCTAGGTCGGGCGTTTATTTTTACACATATTTTTTCGCAAGATTTTCATTTTTGGGTTTGTGAGACAGATGTGAGTAAACTGAAAGATAGATGTAAGTTACGTAACAGTTTATTTGGCTTTCACTATACTTTCACTACACTTCACATGGGTGACCACCTCCCGTAAATGCACAACCCTTAAGTCTTGGCATTTTGTGGGATCACTTACAGGAGGTTTGACTGCAGTCTGTACCCCCCAGAAATTGAAAATATTATTGATTTTCAACCATAACATGACTGTGTATTATGTAGTAGCCCACAAGTAAGCTTTTCAGTTGAAGCCTTAAAGGAAAAGCAGCTAGAGGCCTCAAAACATTTTGGTAAGAATAGCAAATTATTAGTCAACTGGGGATATAACTGCGATGATCATCGTTCATTTAATTCTTCACTCGGCACATCACGTATATGATTTTCATATATTCATAACTTCATCATCATGGGCACAATGAGGTCACACACAACAGGAACATTATCAAATTATTTAAGTGCCCTCTATGAGTAAATCTTGAACTCTGGGTCACATTCTGACTCAACCACAAGTTCTGTAAAACTACTTGCTCACGTGCTTTATAATTAATGTGATCAGCCCCTCATTTCTTCCTCCTAAGAGCCTCAACTGAGAGCTTGCTTTCGGGTAAATTTGACCCTATGCATTTCACATGGTGCTCTAGAGTTATTAGTATTACGATAAGATAAAACTTTCATTATTTTATAGAATTTTTTAAATGGTTACTCTTGGGAATAGGATCTTTAAAGGTTAATAATTATATTATTCACAAATTTATTTAGGTTAACTTGATTTATTAAAATAGCATTCAAAGCTCAAGAGAAACTAAACTCTGGTTTGTACGGCGGTTAACAAGAGTTTAGTTTTGTTTGCGCGCTGGCTACCTCACAGCAGCAAAATGAGTTGTTGTGTCTGGGTTCCAGAGAATATCCATCCTTCTGCCCTGGACAATTTTTTTTTTGGCTGAAATGTCCCACCCTCATCCCCAGAGGAATCCCAATTGCCTAATTCAGAAACTCTAGGAAGACTGGGTACAAGCTTTTGGGACAGTGTTTTTTGGCATCGTTATTGTAGACAAATGTTAGACAATCATTAGCCAATCGTCAGCCTATAATTTCTGGAAATATGGGGAATTTGACTTGTACATTTCCTTTCAAACAGTCTTGCATTAAAGACCCTCCTCCTCCTTGGAATATGACATTAATTGGAAGAGTATGAATATTTTCTGGAACAACACTCACTTTTTCATCATGGCTGAAATTTCTGTTAACTGGTTTGGAGGGAAAATTGAAAATTTTCAGCCAGAATTATTTACAATAACATTATTTAAATTGTGTAACAAGGGTTCCACTACTGTTATGATATTTATCGGTTACATCTGGGATGGAATATATATTTTTGTTCGTAATTTTCTTTATTTTTTACTGCTCAGTATTGGCTGAGGTTGTTTCAAATGAGTCTTCTACGACTTGAGGTTTGAGATAAACTGAAAGGCATTTAGGTAGTGATGGCTGATTTCAACATGTTTCACAATGGAAGGAAGGAATTAACACTACATATTTTTGGAAGTTGTCAAACTGTTTGCCTGGGACTGACGGCAAGGCCTGTACGCAATACTTTATAATAAGGCCAAAATACTGATAGTAAAACAAAAAAGAGGAGAATATATTGAGAATGGGAGTGAAGGCATTATTTGGTCTTCATGCTCTCCCGGAAGCCAAACAAATTTAAAAACAGGGCCTCGTTACTGGGGAAAACTAAACCATGTATTAACGTGTTAGCCTATGTGCAACCACACCCTCCCCCCAACAAAGGAAAAACTTTGGCGGGGGAAGGGTGTGGCTACATGTAGGCTATTCATATGTCTGTGACAACTTGTAAGGATCAATCATCACATGACAGGTACATAATATGAGAAAAAATGGAAGGAGAACGATTAATGTGTTTGGCTCTTCAATTGTTAGTAGTCCAAGATCCTTATTAAGTGGTTGTATGAATGAAGCCATGAAGACGTATTTTTGTGAGAAGTATGGATAATAAATTAACGAAAACTGACTTACAGGCTGATTATTATTGTTACGTATTAATTTTACACTACCTCAAAAACTCGCAGAGGACCGCCCATTCACATGCAGTGAAGGTAACTAAACATACTTGACTTTATATAACAGCATAAGTGCCAAACAAAATAAATTATTGTAACATACGTCTTAGCATGAGTTCTACATTGCCAATGAAAAAGACAGCAACGTTTCAGTAGTACAGTGGACAATCAGTTAATGGACCCTCTCCTAAGAGGACAGCTCTTCTCACGGCTGCCTTCACAAAACCCCCTTTCGACTCCCATACAAACTTTGTATACATACATTCCCATTAGCAGACAATTCCCGTAGTCAGCCCAGGCACTCTCAAGATGTACGAGTTAGATTTTAGTGTTGTTTTTAAGCGCCAGTAAGCGGACACCTGAAAAAGATGAAATCTTTTCGCCTCTGAATCTTGTATTTTGATATATATCAACTTCATTTCGCTGTTGGTGACATTAAATTTATATCAGTTTCGATGTTTGTTGTTGTTTTTGGAAACACGTCCAGTTGTTACACTTCAAACACTACTTGAATTTTATGCTTGTGACTGAATAACTACCATTGTTCTTGTGAACAACAGAATAGCCAAACACTAACAAACTTTTTTTCCTTTTCCAATGTTTATTTGTAGTTGGGCAAGCTCCTGTAAGCAGCCACTTAGGCACCGGTCATTATTTATTGCCTGGGGTGGGGGACACTTGATTTCCAGGAGAACAAAAGGGGTGATCAGTCATAAAAAACCCAAAAAGGGGTGATCACTGAAGACTTTGGAATGATTCAGAGGGGGGACCACATGAATTTGCTTGGAAAAAGAAGACATGGTGGGGAGGGGGGGATCGTGAAAGTCATCAATTGTTATTAGGGGGGATCACTTCAGTGAAGTAACATTCAAAGGGGGGATCGGCTAAATTTCACCTTGTTTAGGGTGAATAATAATAATGACCGGTCCCTTAACCCCTTACATTTCTAGTGGCCAGCTCCAGTAACAGACACCTTTTTCACACCTAAGGGTGTCCGCTTATGAGAGCCTCCATTATAATGGAGTAGATTTAGGCAGCGTTCACTTTTGGTGCCCAGGCAAGGTGCCCAAGTACGGTACCCGCTAGGCACTAATCCCCGTGAACACGCCCCTTTTTTGAGTACCCATGCTAGTATTCGGGGATGGTTCAGGTGCCGGAGTACAAGGTCAAGACCTTCTACTCGGGCACTAAAGTGGGCAGTGGGTCCTTGTGTGTACACCGTTTTTGTTATTTCTGGAGCGATCCACTGCTAAGCTCCGGAGGGCGAGGGACTCCGCATATGAAAGGGGTGGGGACGCTCGTCGGAAAATTTTGAATTAAACCCCTAAAGGAGACCGATATGTGCGTGGCTCAAGCTTTTTTGGACCCCTAAAAGAGATCATGTTAAAACACGGACAATTATATATTTTTATATTTTTTCGCGTGCAACCCTAAACGAGACCTTCACGGCTAAATATGATGGCATTTTGCCCAGAACACCCTAAGTGAGACCAAAATCCGGAATTTACACCCCTAAGTGAGACGACGAGCATCCCCACCCCTTTCATATGCGGAGTCCCTCCCCCCGGGTGCTAAGCTCATGTTTCAAAATGGCATCTGACCGCGGGGGAGAAGGAGTAACTATGTTCACATCCACATATCGGGTACTCAAGGTGTGAATACAAACCCATTTTGTGCCGGTATCCAGGCACTGGTTTCCAGGCAGCAAGTGTGGGCAGTCTCTTAGACTCACGTTTAGGGCAAATGTTAATTTGTACAACATGACCGAGTGCTCCCTTTACTGGTCGTTCGCCAATCATTATGCCTACACGAAAAAAGTAGTTTCATTCATAACATTTATTCTGGATAGTTTATCTTCTCATTTTTTTTAAATTTGAGAAATTGTCAACGTGAATCTGAGTTTTGTCATGAACGCGATTCTAAATCTCTCTTTATCTTTGTTCAGGATCGTACTTAATCTGAGGCCCTGCCAGGGTAAATTCCGACAGGCGACATGGCTCAAAAAGTAACGACAGGGCGTAACGTGAAATCGCGACAAGAGACAACCTCCCTCGGCCAAATTGCGACAGTGAGGGCAAAGCTGACAATAAGCGACAAGCATTTATAAACACCGACGACACGAAACGTTTTAAAATTCAGAGGGGGCGACATGGGACCCCCACCCTGGCAGGGTCTCTAATCTGGTTCCTGAACGTGTCTCTTCGTCGTCCCTTGCCATTCATGGTAGAAGAGGAAACGGGGACCCTGGCAACAACCACAGCGAAAACGGCGCTTAATATAAAAAAGCTTTTTTTCAAGTTTTGTTGCATTTATTTCGACACACCTCAAGTCTCAAATGTAGATAAATTTCTTTGGTTTTGAATTATTGAAGACCACACCTATTAAACACTAGAGGGAGAAAGAGAAATTTGTCCTAGCGTGTTTGTGTCCTCCATAAGACGTCAGTTGAGGGAATTTCATGTCGTAGTCGTGCAGTAACGGCGAAGAAATACACAAAAAAGTGTACTGCACGAGTAGAGTAGTAGATTTGATGATGAAACCTATTGCCGTTGCCGTCCTCGTTGTGTTTCACCACAGGTGGCCCAAGCGCGAAATATGAGCATTGGCATTGTTGCCTAACCTTCGAAATATCGGAATTGAATGATTGTTTCTGTAGCCTACAAATGTAAAAGGATTTAAATAAAATCGGCTAATCTCACTTAAGTTAAGTGTTTCTTCTTTCCCGTGTGGTTCCCGTTTCGATTCACGGCCATTTTATTCGTTCAAGAAAATTGAGCTGGTTTGTTCTCTCTCGTGATAATCCTCAAAGACTTCCTCTCAGTCCTGACCGCGTTCCCCAGGCTTGAACAAATTTTAAATCAAGTTTTATGCGTCAAGGGGGTTCCTGGAAATAATTAGGAGCCCATATATGATCATATATAACAAAGTAGCCTTCCCCTCGGTACGGTAAAAACCCGCGACAAACAAACCTGCATTTTCCCAAGTTAACCTAAACAGGTTATTACATAAATGTATGCAGGTTCTTAAAAAGGTTCTTATTTTCTGAAAAAAAAAAAACTTTGAAACTAAGAGTATTTAGTGGTGTACGCAACTTTACTCCTTATATAAAATCTGTACATTATTTCATTGCAGTTGGGGTGATAAGACACCATGATGTCTCCAAATAGGATTCTGAATGTTGACTTATCTTATTTGCTTAAGTGCAAAATTTTTATATTTATTTACAGATTTTAGAAAATAAGAATCTGTTTGAAATTTTATAGGAAAATTCATTACCTGACGAGGGAATTCCACGTTAAATTGCACGCGAAAACCGATATCGCGATGAGTGCGATATCGGTTTCCAAGCCCAATTTAACAATATTGTGTGTTTTTATCCTGAGCGCGCGCTCTAGAAAGCCATTTCAAAGTCAACTGTCAGAACTGTCATTGCGCATGGATAATAGAAAGACTCTTTCCATTATCCATGCACTGCGTTAGCAAATAGGAAGCAAGGTCAGTCGTACACGCTTCAACCTTCGACAACTTTTTTTGTACCTTGTGCTTGTTTTTTACATTTGTTTTCAAACTTTTTTACGTGTAAACAAGCTTCACACTAATCGTAAGGATAAATAGAGGTATTTCACTGAATTTACAAGCCGTTTATTTAGAACATCTTTTTTCAAATTGGTCATTTGCTCGAGAAGGAAAATAATTTACACCTTTTACCTCTTCGGCGGCAAAACTGAAAGAAATGAAGTGTCCAAGTAAAAGCCGACTGAAAGTTTAACGTCGCGATTGATATGAGGTAAGTATCTTGAAATGTTTTAGATATGCTGTTCAAGTTCAGCTCTGTTTTGTACTTTTCTAAGTACCACGATTCAGGACGATTGCAAGCGGCGTACTCTTTTTCGTGTTCTCAGGGGCCATGTCGTCTTTGAAGGTATTTATTTCTTCTTCTGTATATGTGACAGTCGACCCCGGAACTTCCTCCGTTGTCGCTTCTCCGTTTTGTTTGGTTGAACTTTGACTTGCCATTTTCTGGGCCGTGTTCACAGGATTGCTTCGCCTCGTTTTCAACTCGCAATTCCACATTAAATACTTCGCTTCGTTAACCAATCAGAATGCCAGATTTTACTTAATTATGCGA
>OZ037784.1:31122319-31157319 GCA_964035525.1 Porites cylindrica | reverse complement strand
GAGAGAATCTTCGTTTCAAATAATTGGTGCTTGGTTTGGACAGGGTCAGCCTTCCCTCAGAGTTTCTTAAGTTGTAAGGAGAGTGACGCTGAGAGAAAAGACTTTGTAGATATTCCGGAGCAAGGTCATTCATGTTTTTATATATCATTAAGGCTTTTTGTTTCTTTCGTCGAAGAGATAAGCTCTCCCAGTCGAGGGTGGAGAGAAGGTGGTTTGAGCTCGTATCAAAGGATGATTTAGTAATAACTGTGGCTGCACGATTCTGTAATTGGTGGAGCGTATCACTCAAGTAACCACTCAAGCAGTTCAAAACGGGGCTGTAGTATTCAAAATGAGGCATAATTAAAGCGCTATAAATTTGAATTGCAGTTTCTTTGGATATAAAGGGTCGCACACGTCTTAGGGCACCTACAGCTGAAGAGACTTTCTTGCAAATCTGTTCAACGTGTTTACCCCAAGAGAGTTGAGAATCTATGGTAAGACCCAAGGATTTAGTATGATCGACTCAGTTCTTGATAATTTGGTCATCAATTCTGATTTCGACATCGTCACATAGGGCAGATAGACTTTGTCTTGATCCAATAATCATTAGCTCTGTTTTAGCAACATTTAGACTGAGCTTGTTAGCTTTCAGCCAACAGCAAAGGTTGTTTAATTCAGGGGTTAGAGCTAGCTTAAGCTCTGTTAACGTCTTAGCAGATCACGTAAGATTGGTGTCATCGCCAAACATTATTAGTACGGCGCAGGGAGTTGGGAAGATCATTAATGTGAATTAAAAATAGCAAAGGACCTAATACGCTACCCTGCGGAACGCCGTAAATGAGGGTACAAACAGATGATAGTTTGTCACTGACATTACATCTTTGGGTTCGGCCACTTAAGTACGACGAGAAACACTTTATAGCTGCCTGATCGACACCCAAGTGCGACATCTTACGCAAGATGATCTCATGATCAATAGTGTCGAATGCCTTAGTGAGGTCAATAAAGACAACGCCATTTAGAAGGCCATTGTCGATGTTTTCTGACCAAGCATTCATGGAATCACATTCACGGTCCTCGCATTTAGAGTTAAAAAAAGTTCTCCTCAAGGTCTTGTCTCAAATTCAGAGGAGGCAATGATGACAGAAATGGAATTTATTCATCTCACACGGAGGTAATTTCCGACGTCATTTTGTTAGTTTATCCTTTGCGCGATGCCCTCGCAAAAACTGCGGCGGTGTCACACGAAATGGCACAACATGTGCTAAAAATAGCACATTTGGCTATATCGATATTGAACCAGCCCCATTACTGGAAAAGGTATCCAGTTGCGGTCTCCTACCCCGATTATGGCTCCTGGTCCCTAAACAAAATTACAAACAACTGACACAGCTTAGAACTTTAAAAAAGACTGACAGAAAGCAAGGAACTACAATTATTTTAACACGTGTCCGTTATTTTAAACCTTTGCCTCGAGTACTTATTCTGTTTACAAAGAAAACTAATGACTGACCAAATTAGCTCACAACTGCACCTTTAGAGAGTTTAAACTTCACGTATACGGCAAACGGTAAACGTCAGATTCAAGTTGAGTATTTCTCAAAATAGAAAATGAGCAAATAAAAACAGCTCAAAACAATTCTCGTGGATAAAAATCGCGTGAAACCACTAATTTATGCATAGAGATAATAAACAGTAAACGACAAGTAAAGGAGAGGCTTGGTCACGTGGTACAAATTCGCGTTTGCCTTTTAACGTAAACGTGATGCTTAACCTCCAATTTGTAAGCACGCTAGGGCTTGCCTAAGAGAGTTGCTGATATGCTTTTTCACAGAGGACATTTACTGAGGAGACAACAGAATCAAGTTTGTAGGCAGGGTCGTCATCTAAATTCTGTCCACATTCTGAATGGACCATTTTATAGTAGTGGGCTTTGTATTTTAGCCTTTGAGTGAACGTGAGGCTTAAGTTGACTTTGTTTTGATTCAAACCTCTCTCCTTCTCTTATGGAAATCATGCTTAAGAAATACTAGTCAGCATAAGAACAACATGATTTACATAATAAAGCAGGAAGGGTCGTATCAAAACAAGGTCAACTCCAGCCTCGTTTCCATCAGTAACTGTAAAATGGTCTGTTAAAGTGAACTTGCATTGAAAAAAAAAAGAATAAGGATGGACTCAACAGTTTCTTTAGAATATAGAAAAAATGAATATACAGTATACTAATCAGCGAAAACCAACCTTTCTGCTGCTATTGGAGGAAAATGAATTGAAGTTGTTTTGCAATAGGCCTTTAGAGATGCGGTGACAGCGATAAAAAAAATTCACATTGTACGCTGACAACGTTTACTACAGTGTATCAATCACGTCCCATCCGCTGTCATTAAAAGTAAGAGTTCAGATGTCACTTTGATGCCTCAAGAAGTCAAGTAATAAGCATGAAAACCAGGCTAAACAGTTAAGCGTATCGGATCTTGAAAGACCTACACCGCCCCAAAATGTCTGAAGAAAAACAACATAAGCAGCAAAAGTATCTGCCGAAAAACGATCGTGTTGTAAAGTCATCCAAAGCGCTGGTTTCTCCACGAAATGACGTCTGAGCAACGGGCGTAGAAATTCCTTAACGTTTCATTACCAAGATCTGGGCCCAGTTGTTCGAAGGCCGATTCGCGCTTAACCCAGGGTTAAATTTAACCCGAGTTTCTTTTTCTTGTGTTCAAAAACATTTTCTGGGATAATTTTCTCTGGTATTTTTAGAGCTTCCAGCCATCAACTTGTAGACAAAAAGAATTAAAACTGAAATCCTTTTTAAGCTTTCAAATCTGAATGCAAATCTCGCACTAACCCTGGGTTATCCTAACCCAGCTTTGAACAACTCGGCCCTGGGTAGTGCTTCTGACTGGTTGAAACTTTGCTTTATGTAATCAGAAGCAGTACCCTTCTACCCAGACCTTGGTACTGACGCGTAATCAGAATGGACTTTCTGCGCTCGTTTCTCAGAAATCATTTCGCGGGGAAATCAGAAGTCGCGTCGCGAAAAGCCAGCTGTTTTCTTAGGCTGATCCAGGCTCTTTTCTTAGTTTTCAGATCATGTCTTCTGGATCTGTCTCTTTTGATATGCGGCCGGAAAGCAGTATAAGACGAAAGAGAAGAAGACCTCGAATAAAACAGATACCAAAGAAGCTAGGCAGCTGCATTATCAATAACGAGTCCGTGTTTAAAGTGACCTGGGACTGGTTTGTCCTCGTTTTGGTGTTATACACAGCCATTGAAATTCCTTTTACGATGTCTTTTCTCACGACAGCCAGACAGACAAAAGATCAACTTGATGTTTGGAAGAAGATCAACTCCGGGGAGCCTCATGAGATTATCAACATTATTGTTGATGTCATGTTCATTGTGGACATAGTGATTAATTTTAGGACTACATATGTGGAACAGAAAACTCAGTTGATCATCAGCGAACCGAAAAAGATTGCCATCCATTATCTCAAGACTTGGTTTTTTGTGGATTTTGGGGCTGCCATACCTTTTGATTATTTCTTCAATCCAGGGGTAGGAGATTAGGCAGAAACTTATGCATTTTGAATGTAGTTTAGAACTGCTTTTTATACAACTAAAACCAAACTGACCCTCTGGCCAACAGTATCATCAACATTACAATTAACATACTTGTCATCACCATCACCACCAATACTATCACCATCACCATCACCATCACCATCATCATCGTCATCATCATCGTCATCATCGTCATCGTCATCGTCATCGTCATCATCATAATCATCATCACTCATCATCACCATTGGCATCATCATCATCATCATCATCATCATCATCATCATCGTCGTCGTCATCATCATTGTCATCAATATTATTATCATCATCATCATTATCATCATCATCATCATCATTGTCATCATCATCATCATCATCAATACCACCACCATCACCGTAATCATCATCATCACCATCATCATTACCATCATAACCATCGCCATTATCACAATCGTCATCATTATCCTCGTTATCATCATCATCGTTGTCAAGCTATCGTCATCATTTTTGTCAGAATTCTATCGTCTTCTGCTCCTTTGAGACCTTGATTGTATTTCCTTGATTTTCATGGACTTACTGTCTAATTGGTTAGAATATTTTCATAGTTAAGGCTAACTCAAAATAAAGGCAGCGTCTTCTCTTGCAATAAATTGACATTTAAACTTTAAAGGACCGCAAACGAATATGCCGCAAAACCGTAGGATCTATAAGAGACCTGACCAGCAAAAATATACACTGGGTAGACACATTGAATTCTGCAAAGCTGATCGTACTACGTGAAAATTAACTTAAGCAATACATCAACACGACACCGACAATTTTACAGCAGAGCCTCTCTGTTCGTTGCCCCGTACTGAAGAGCCACAAAAATGGTGAAATAGCTGTCTACGGCTACGACTCCGCTCTGGTTTTGGTTCCTTTGGTGTCGTGTTGATGTCTTGCAAAGTTAATTTTTACCTAGTAAGATCAGCTTTGCAGAATTCAATGTGTCTTCTATTGCCTTTGTTAGAGCACGCCACCGCTGGTTTTTAATGATACCGACTATCATTACAGGCAGCCTCTTTAGCTGGACTTTTCAAAACAGCTCGCCTTCTGCGTCTTATCAGAGTCTCACGCAAGATGGATCGATATTCAGAATTCGGACTTGCCGTCATTTTCCTTCTGACGTCACTTTTCACGCTCTTCGCTCATTGGCTAGCTTGCCTCTGGCATCTTATTGGTGAGGAAGAGAGAAATGTCCCGTATGGCTGGATTCAAAAACTTGGCAACTTGGTTGGGAAACCTGTCAATCAATCCGTGACGGGCAGCGGACCAGATACCAGAACCCGTTACTTGACATCTCTGTACTTCACGATAACCAGCTTGACGAGTATTGGCTTCGGTAACATAGCTCCCAATACTGACACAGAGAAAATTTTCTCTGTTTTAATGATGTTGATCGGAGGTAATAGAAACTAGCTAACTAACTAAATTACTAACTAAATAATATGGCGTGATTCGGTGGGTGTAAGAGATCAATGTTAAAGGGTTAAAACAGAGTGAGCGAGTATTTTCTCAGCAGAGCTTCTTTGTTCTGTCTATTGTTGCGCCGTCCTGACGAGTCATGGAAAAAATTGCTTTCGACTGCTACAACCCCGGTCTGTTTTGGATTCTATCGGTGTCGTGTTGATGTCTTGCAAAGTTAATTTTCACGTAGGACTATTGTGTCTACCAAATAAATAACGATTTAGAGGCAATTCTGCGATATTTCGTTCGTTCGTCTGTTTGTACCATTTAGAGTAAGCACATCTACAAAGGGTCCTATTTCTACCATTCCTGGTAGAATTAGAATTTAGAAATGTTAGTTTTTGTCGAGAGGGGGAAAATGGAGTACCCGGAGAAAAACCTCTCGGAGCAAAGGAGAAAACCAACATAGTCTAACACCTATCAGCAGATCTTGCTGATAATGAATTTACTCTACGTTTTGATCCATTCAGGCGTATCCATGCGTAATAAAGACAAATTGCTAGGGATATCCCTAAGATAATGTAATCGCCCTTCTAGGGATTGAAACACGAGTATTTTATGCTAAGCTCTGCCGTACGCGTGTGTAGGGTCCATCTCGGGTCCGGTTGAGGAACGAGTGCGACTTCTTCCCCTTACAGCGGCTGGTAATTCAGCTTATGCCGTTTGGTCCTTGTTGCCTCCCAGTGCTTCTTTACTTCATGGAATTTGATATTTTATTATTTTTCTTTTAGCAATGTTTTATGCCGTTATCTTTGGTAACCTTACTGCAATCATACAACGATTGTACTCGCGCACTGCTAGATATCACAGAGACGTCCGGGTGGTGAACGAGTTTATTGCCATGCACGACATGCCGGAATCTTTGCAAGGGAATCTCCGAGAATACTTCACGAACGAACAGGCTGCGATAAGAGGGGACGACATTGAGTCGGTAAGACAGAAACCAATCTCAACATCTATTGAGGTAAAAAGAGTGAAGTGACGGTGGGGCTGGTCAAAGAAGACAAGGATGAAAACTAGGGTTGTGATAGTATTTGGAAGAACCTTACACATTCATTTCAGATTAATGAATGGGCTAGTGTTTTTTGCTCGCGAATAATCCATTTTCGAGTTCGAAAAACTCTCAGTTTCAAGACGAGGCTAAGTGCACAACCTTTCTTATGAAAACGAGTTTTATTTGCATAAGAATAAAGAATCATTTTCAGATCAATAGCTTTGCACTTGGCCTCGCTTTCAAACAGAGACTTAAGGCAACTCGGTAATGGGCTCATGTTGTTCCCCTCCCCTGCCCTCCCCGTCCCCGCAAGGAGACACGACGCCCGGTTTGGGCTGGTCCTAACGAAAAAAGGGACTACTCGTAATCGAGCCACTCTTAGCCTACTGATCAATGATGAAGAGGCTAGTTTGTCAAATAAACTTCATTAACTTTCCTAAAGGTTTTGTCAATAGTAGATGCCTCTTATAAACGCAGGAAACCACCTTGAAGATCCTTAATGGAGCTTCTTTTTCACTGTTCTCTATTTGCTTCCAGATCATGTACCGCTTTCCAGAATCTCTCCAATCCGAGATCAGGCTTTATTTGAATCACAGTTTGTTCGATCAATTTGATATTTTTGAGGGTGTAAGTGAAGGTTGTTTGCGGGCGTTGGCCTCAGTATTCCGTATCGAAGTGTTTCCTCGACAACATTATCTGATAAAAGAAGGAGACGTGGTAACCAAGCTGTTCTTTATCGTGTCCGGCAGTGTCAACGTGATGGACGGAAATCAGTGTGGGAAATGTTTAGGTAAGATTAATCAGCTGGCCCCAGCTGTTTAAAAGGTGAATAGCGTTATTCTCTGGATAATCTCTATCCAGTGGATAACGCAATTGGTTTTCCTAATACTTATCCACTGAATAATTAAAGATTTATCTTGTGGATAGCGCTATCCACCTTTTGACCTAATCTCTTACCCAGATCTCCCACGGCCAAGCGAAAGGGAGATTTTTTAGTGTAAAACAGAGTGAGATCTGGGTACGAGATTACTTTTGACCAACCGGACTCTGCAGTATAAAGCCGTCACGACAATAAGCATCAATAACAAGCATATATTCTATCGAAAGGAATTTATTTTATCGTTATGATGAGCCACTAGTTATTCAGAAAACTGCTTCTTTCTCGTGATTTTCCCACGACCCATGAAAATTAAACCTGCATGACCGTTTAGTAAACGAGGGTAGAGCGCGAATAACGAGACAGCTCACCTACCTCTCACGCGCTGTCTTTATAATTAATTTTAGTCAGTCACTCACTTTAAAAGCATCAGGCTCAGCTACTTGGCTACCGGTGATATAGATTCTATGGTAGGCCAGACAAAACTGAATTAAAGCTCGCTCAATTTCAAGATCATGAATTACATAGTAATGACATCAAATAACGTATTTCCTCGAATGAGCACCCTGAGCGCTTATTTTAAATTTTCGCTAAAAGGATAGGCGCTTATTGGAAGGAAGGCGCTTAATCAAGGGGGCGCTTATCACATCCTCCTTTAACAACCAAAAACTGGGAAATCATCCATGCAAACGCAAAATCAATATTAGTGTCTTTCGTTTGTCAAAACAGTGCTTGATAATCAAGCATACCATAGTCCATACACTTTGAAAACTGCATGTTTCCTCTTGTTTTCCCATCATCTAAAAAAGTGAGGTTACGGTGAGGGGGCCCTTATTCGATATTAGGGACCTTTAGATTGGAGAACGATAAGGATTTGAGTACGAGATTTAATTTAAGGTTTTTTTTTGGCCTTTTGTAAAAAAATAGACACCCAGGAATGAATTATTTTACTTTTTTTCACCTGAAACGTTAGCACTTGTCTTTATTGGAGGAGGTTAAGCTCTCTCTCGATCGTAAACCAATAAAACTGTTAACTTTGATGACTTGTTTCCCGGCACTGCGAGATTTTCTTTAAACTCGTCATAGAACGACGACGGCTATCACATTTTCCCGCCAAAATGGCGCTGGCTCACGCGCGCGCACTACTCAGTACTGAGAAAAGTTTGTACTCGTTGTAGTAATCGTCGTAGAATCTAAGGATCTCTATTATGGCCTTTGGGGTGGGCGCTTATTCGAGGAAATTCAGACAGACCAAAGCCAGGGCAATCTCTGATAGTTTGACTCTTTTTAGGAGCTGGGGACGTGCTTGGATGCAGCATGTTGCCACGTGGTTGCTATTCTAAGGCTTGTGTAAGCCTGGTCGCTAAGATTAGTTGCCAGGTTCATCTGATCTCCTGGCGGGACCTTGCGGAAGTTATGAAAGTGTACCCTGAGATTAAAGAGCGTATTTTGGAAGAAATGGAGCTGTCGTGTAACCTGAGCTCCACTAAAATGGTATGTGCAAAAATGAAATTTTTTCCATCGAGTTGTTAATAGTAGCATTAAGCCAATTGCACACGATTACCCAAGTATACAACTCGTTCCTGTGCTGGGTTGTGATTATCTGATTTAGAAAGTGTTTGTGAAACCTGAAGGTATAGCCAGGACCCATGATCGGCAAAGATAGTCCTGTCTTTTTGTTAGCTTTTTGTTGGCACTCCTTTCTTGTCGCCTTTTTGGCGACTAAGGTCGTGGGAGATTAGGGGTTGTATTTGATCGTACCTTTCTCCAAAGTGGATGTTACTAAAACAATTGAAAGTGAAGAATGATCATCGCAGTAAATTTTCCAATTTAAGCAATTGAAATGAAGAAGCCTGAAAAAAAAAAAAAAAATCAGGGCTTCACTTTCATCTACAACCGCAGTTCAAAAATGAATTATTTCATATATACTTCACTTCACTAAAACAATTCTTAGTAACATGTTTCACTTTTCTTTTAGCCTCTGAAGACGGGTTGTTTTCAAACCGAAATAATGGGCAAAGTTGTTTAAATATTTTTTGGTTTTATTCCTTTGTTTACTTGTTCAGCACCTTGCCGTAGGGATCAGTTTGCAATTTTATATTTTATACTAGTTGTTATTGCACTGATCCCGAGGTCTACAACTGTGAGATCCGGCACTACTCAACGGTTTGTCACTGCGGACTTGCTGTTTTTTAATATTTTGGATGTTACTAAAACAAGGAACGGGGAACAATCACGGAAAAACAGAAAAAGAAAAATGGGAACAAAACCTCAAACTCAAGTCCTATCAGTAACTTCATCAAATTCTCTGTTTTCTTCCCTTTTTCATTTTATGTTTCCGCGGTCATTCACTGTCCCACGTTTACGTTAACATCCCCCAAAGTGGAATTTGTTACATTTTAAGATGTCATCTCTATCTCAAGGGAACTAAAAATTCCATGAAGAAAGACCAAGATCAAGACCATGTTGAAATGATTACCATGGCTGTCCAAAATGACCAAGAATGGAAAGCTCCGCAAAGGCGGGGGATGGGTAGTTTCGTTTCAGGTGACACTCCTCGTGCACATAGAAGCGACGGTTTTGGTGACCAGTACACTGATCAAGAAGAATTGTTCACGCCAGACAAGCAAACTTTGGAACAACTGGAATCCAAACTAACTCGCATGGAAGATTTACTTTTAAAGATCCTTGTTTCGTTACAAGACAAAGACAATGTTACCATGAGGGACAAACCGTCAGGTGCAAGCACATCCTATGTGTGACATTGGACTCTAATTTTACAAGTGAGGAAACCGATCATGCAATTAGCAACAAAGTGATCCTCACGAGAAAGAACTAAAACTAAAACTGAAAGGATCAAAACAAAACAAAATAAAAATGTTTTTTTTTTGTTTCAGTTAGATTTTGCTTTGTCTGACCTTTTCTTCGCTGTAAGGTTCAGTTGGCTGTTATCAGTTTCTTTATTTAAGACTTTTAAGAGATGCGGGTATTGAATCCATTGGTTCGTAGTTATGTTTTTACTGTTAAATTTCTAGCCAGTCCCTTTAATTTTGCCAGTGATTATAAATAAGGGAAAGGGCTGTAAAATTTTTATATCGCCTTTCATTATGGAAAAGTTTTACTTGTAGAAGTCAAGTGTACGTAGTAGTTACCAAAATATAAATTTCAAACGTGTTTAACCTAACCTCGGTTTGGTTCATTATTCAAGACGTCAGCGTTTTCGTTTCAATAAAACAACGCTTTTAAAAATAAACTTCGGGAAACTGAAGTTCGATTAATATTATGCAGCGATATCTGTCTTGAAGAATATTTTGGCTTGATTTCGACATCTTTAGCAGTCATTTTTGCGTTTAAGTTTCGTCCGCTGACCTAAGAACTTCCACACGCTGGCTAACAGAGATTTAAGTGCTGACAGAAAATAACTCATACTGATGAGCTTTCAATCTAAATAGACTTTCGGAGTTTTAGCAATTTAACTTTAAAAAGAAAAACAGGAAATCTAAAACTCGCTTGTTTTGACAATCATTCCGATCGCCGGTAGATCGTTGATGACACTCAAAACTGAGCTCTTACGGTTTTCTCCTGGAAACTGAGTGTTTCTGTTTTACATAGAGGTTCGGAAAAAAAGTATTTAGTAACGCTATTCCTCTTTGCTATCAATACTTTGTTCGGAGAATTAGAACAATTTACGAAAAAATCAAGCTGAAGAATTACGTTTAATGATTCAGTGCCCTGATGAATCGCCTATTTGTTTTGAACATAAAAGCCCAGATCAGTTGTGATATGTCAAACAACTTACAAGTCCACTCGACCTCTCTTTAGCCTCTTCCAGGTTTTGCTGTTTTTCCTGCTCACATATTTTTGCGCGGTCCTTAAAATCTGGAAGCCTAGAACAGGCTAACCTTTTTTCGCATTATGGACAATATACATTATAGGAGACTAGCGCCGAACATGGTCGCTGATGTTCGCTACGGTGTAAAACTCCAACAGGGAGCTGAGCGACGTACGTCAACTGGAAGCTAGTGAGGCCATTTTCCTTTTAATATGATACTAGTATTCCTTAACGCAACCAATTTTGTATTGTTAAATGTCTTTACTCTTAGGAGACGATCTCCCGAACATTTGGGCAAAATCACTGCCCACTGCACGAATGCAAAAAGTCTACTTCCGGATGACGAGCGTTGCTCAAAAATGTCTTTGCTCAAGCCCCGCTCGGTTGCTCGTAAAAATTACCTTTTCAGCAAAACACTTTGTTTTAAGAAACCTCCACAAAGTTTACTGGTAAACAAAAATCTTGATCAGTTAACCATATTTACATCTATTTAAAGCAGTTCAACGCTATACAGTCATCCCTTTGCCGCGTGACCCAATGCAGTTGTGTACTACCCAAGGCAACACAGGTTGCCTTGTTCAGTTTCGATTTTGTGAATTTTTTTTATTCGTTGAATAAAAAAGTATCAAATTTAATCAGATTTCTTACAACAGATGCAAATGAAACTATACAAACAAATAAAATTGTTTTTGTTAGATAATCGCGTTGGTTATCACGTCTTGAATGATAAAAAATGAAGGCTTCTTAGTGCGGCTTTTGATGATCCCGGCTTAAGGAAGGTTGACGTGGAATTATTGTGGAGAGTTTATTTGTTCAGGAATACGGTTTTATCTAATTTCCCGCTCTTTCCTTTACGTTTGAAAATAATTTGGTGATGTTAATTAAGATAGAATTAACCTGACGTTTGAAGGCAAACAAAATTAATCTGTCGCAATAATTGATAGTTGGCGCTCAAGCGCTGAAAATGCGCACGTTTTTTTGTTGCTAATAATTCGTCAATTGCCTAAATAGATCTCAAGTCAATCCGAACTAATTCTTCTAGAAGTCTGTATCATCCCTCCAGTAGTAGTTAATTTACTCATCACGAACAGATTAGGGTAATTGTAAGAACAGATTATGACGATTGTTCAAAATATGTAAATCTCCTGCGGACTGCTAACTAAAGACAACACACAAACTATTTTAAGTGCTTCTTGAAAGGATGATTGCCCATGCATTTACTACGTCAATATGGAGCTTTTAGCGCACATAGGACGCCTTCAAAGTTTTTGTTGCCATCTTAGAGATTGGTTTCCCTGAAAGGGTCTTGCTGAGAAACTTATAAACTTCAATGTCGACTGAAAACAGAGCACCCAACTTCTTAGGAAGGTGAAAGATGAAGCAATTCTCTTGGCCTTCTGCCGGTGCCGTCTTCCTTCTTCTTTCTTGTTTCTCCACCAGATCATCTCTGGTTTCTGCTGATGATATAAAGACGTTATATATCGGAGGTTTATTTCCAATTACCGGTTCTTCAACTGCTTGGGATGGAAAATCGCTTCTGGACATCAGTGAGGAAGCCATAAACATGATCAATAATCGATCAGATGTTTTACCGGGGTATCAACTTCAACTGTTCTGGAATGACACAAAGGTATTTATAATTATCTGCATTCTACAAACTTAATCGTGCTTCTAAAGACGTTATTGTTCACAGGACAATTTTGTTGCTCCTTATAACAAAGCCATTGAATGAGAGTAATCTCTTATTTTTCTTGTAAGTGAACGCCAGAGACACTAGCAGAAAATAGTATTTCACTCTCTGAAAACTAGGCTGATTTTTTTTGGCATGTAGCTTAGTTCAGGAGACCTCCATTGAAAATCACTTGGTGCTGTTTCTTTATTTTTTGGAAAGCAATTTTCAAACAGTTTAGTCTTACAGATTCTTACTATAATTCATAAGTCGCTTTAACAAACAAATGTAAGTCCCATTTCGTGCCATTTAACATTCCTTTGAGTGCTTCGATTGCTATTCCTTGACCTCGGTGACACTTAACTCAGTTCGCCGCAGATGACTTTAGTGCCTGTGGTTTAATACTTCCGAAACGTCTCTTTGGTTTTTCGTGTTCTTAAAACTTTATTTAATAGTCTTGATTGTATACCACGATTTCAGTAAATGGTTTAGTACTGGGCTCGGTGATGTTTAGCAATGTCTTTTAATAGATAAAAGCTTACATGGAAACATGAAAAATAAACACGAACCATTTGAGAATTCAGCTTTTCTGGAAATGAGTTCAGTTATTCCTAAGACGCAGACTAACAAAAAAAAAGTAATTATGAGAAAAAAACCTTCGACAGAGCGACTTAACAATCGTCAGAAAACCTCCTACGACTTATTAAGACCAAACATTTTTCCTATAGTTTGTATTGTTAACAACAAAGGCTGTCAAAAGTTGCAATTTTTATTCATAACATTCTTTACAGTGGATGGCACGTGGAGAATAGTGTTTTTTTTGCCAGACTAGGTAAAACTGGGAAAAGGCGATGGCTGAAAATTACGGTGTACTCGTACGAAAACATCCCACGCTCACGCGAATAGGTTGTAACTTTATTTTTGGTAATTCATATTCGTATAAATGATATGAACGTGACTATACTGTTTGTATGCGGAACTACGGCAGGCGATTAGATCACATTTATTTGCCCATTCTCTAAGCTTTTTGTATCAAAATCCACGTTTTAAAATTTAGTACTAATAACTGAGCTTCTGGGTCACTGTGCCATGAATTATTTGTTAATTCCGTCCTGCGAGAAGTTTCGAACTAAAATAACCGAAAACTGAGGACACTTCTCTATCTATTACATAGAATATTCATTAGGATCGGACCCGCTGTCACAATACTTTAATAGTTATTGTTGGGTTTGTTTCATGCATCAGCATCATTTCTCCTCAGAAAGAATATCTGTCGAATAATAGCCGCCCTTCTATTAATCGCCACCCTCGAATAATTGCCCCCCTTTGATGCGGTAGTTAATTTTCTAACCCATTAGTGGCTACTTTTTTTAAGTACCACTCTTAAGGAAACCGAGCTATGAAAAAACGCAACGGACAGAAATAAAGTCCGTAAGAGCTCAGTCTTAGGACTTCATTCATTAATAAAGCACTTGAAGTGTTCTATTTTCACAAAGAGATATTATTCAGTAACTTCACATTGCACCAGTGTTTTTTTACTTGCTAAGAGCTCTTTTTCGTTCGACCTTTGCGATATGAGCCGATCAAGATGGTTCTAGTTGATCACCTGCATGAGCCCATGACGTCTGTGCTCCTGACACGTGATAATATATCGCTCACTTGTCACTAGTTATTGCACTGGTATCAATAGAGAGATGATGAAGCATCACGTTCAAGGCCCAGATCACAAGTGACCATTTTCCCACCAATTTATTTATTGAAAACCCACCCTTGAAGGGCAAGGCGGCTAAAACACAATTTGTACATCTTGATGATGTCATTTAATCTCCTGACTGTGTTGCTCTAAGAAGTACCTGTTAGACACACATATTTCAAGCCCGGGGGGGGGGGGGGGGTACTTTAGGAATTTCTGGGTGGGGATGTGCCGCTGGGACCCTGGAACCCTTAACCTATACCAGAGCTAGTTCAGCTGAATTTTGCTACCCTATACTAGAGTAAACTCCCCAAATCCCCCTATCCTAGAGTAGCTGTTTACCTAGTCTAGATAAAATCTTCAACCAAATGATCAGTTTCCTGAAAAATGATACCCTATTCTAGACATTCTAGACCCAAACGCTCTGATTTATATGCCCTATCCTAGAGTAAACCGCTTGAAAACCATACCCTTCACAGCGGCACATACCTATATAGCCCATATATGGCAGTACCCCCCCGGGATTTCAAGTGTGACCACTTTCTCTCTTAACCCTCAGACCCAGGGTCCACAAACAAATTCTTCAAACGGATCCCCACATGTTTCCCCAAAGGATCACTGAAGAGAATGTTATAAAAGTTTAAAGCATTTCTCCTTTGGTGATCATTTTATCACTGCTCATAATCTTTTCTTGATCATGTATCATGTGCTGATATTGTTAGGAGAACTGAAATTGTTGTTAGTCACGGGATTTGGGTCAAAGTACGAGGTAAATAAGTACTATTTCGTTTGCTTCAGTGTGACCCAGGGCACGCAACCGATGTGCTGTATAACTCCCTGTACTTCAGAAATCCCATGATAGCGGTGTTGGGCGCTGCTTGTCAATCTGTGACTCGTGCGACTGCGCAGAGCGGGAGGAACTGGAATCTACTCCAGGTAAACATAATTGTCATATACCGTTGAACACTTCATGGAAAGTGGGCACGCTCCGTCGTATCTACCTGTTGACGTCTCATAAATCCAAAAAGACCGTTTTGAATATATGCCATTTGCATGATGGCGTCATTTTACTACTACGACCAGAATCCTCCTGGTTTTGCTTTCTTGTACAAATGAGTGCTTTTGTAATTTACACCTTGCTGTGATAACCAAAATTAAACATGAAAGGAAAAATGATAAGGATTCTGGTCATAGTGGTAAGATGACGTCATCGTGCAACTGGCCTGTTGAAGTCACAATAGCTCATATTAAAGGAACAACTCAAACGTACTTGATATTTTTCTTTCTTTTGTTATTTTGCAAGCTCTCTATAATTTTTTTTCAGTGACAATGAAAATACGAAGCTATTCTATTCCAATTTCCGGACTGTTTTCGCTTTTCCACCAGAAAAACTCTTCTTTATGAATTCAACAAATTTCTTTGTTAAATGACTGCAAACAACTCCGCTACTAGCGAAGCGAGGGCACTGCAAGCACTTTGAAAAAAGGCGGGAAACTTGGTGAGAAACTCACGAACCGCTGTGGCTTTTGATTGGACTATCATTTTAATTTCCCGCATGTGAAAAAACATTGTTCGCGATTCTGATTGGACATCAGTATCATTTTTTTTACGTGTGAGAAACATCATTCGCTCCTTTGATTGGTTACCACTCATTTGCGTATGTAAAATTTACAACGTAGCTTTTCACTGAGTATATCTCAGTATGTATATAAGAAATTTAGGTGCTTCTCGACAAGTTGTGACAAAAAGTAAGACTCTATTAGATGAAAGAAAAAAGAGAACTTTTTGTAGGTTGGCATCCATTTCCCTCTCAACTCCTAGCGAATATCTTGGGGAACACTCTGCGAGTTAAATGCTTTGGAGACGTCATATACTATCCGAAAGCTTCTTCTGAACCGACATTATCACGATCTGATATCTCAAGTCTCGAATGTTTTTTGTTTCCATCAGGTTTCTTACTCTCCCATGGCTTCGGATTTGTCTAACAAAGACAAGTTTCCATTGCTGTACAGCACTGTTCCACCTTACTCTGCCGAGAACGCTGCCAGATTGGCTTTCCTGAGATACTTTCGCTGGAAAAGAATTGCCACCATACGACAAAATGAATACGTTTTTAATGAGGTATTGAACGGTTTTTGCCCAGTCAAATGCCTGACGTTTCGCTCGAGCTCTTCACAGAAGAGCCATCTCAGTTTCGCGCGTTGGACCAAGGCGCCTATAATGAAGTATAAACAAACCTGATACATTTTTGTAAAAGTTTTGTTACATATGAAAATCTATTTAGCTTACAAGAGACTGAATGTATTTTGGCAGGTTATGCATATGTTCCAAGAAAATCTTTTAAACGATGGCTTTGATTTGATAGCGGCAGAGATATTCAGTGATGATCCAAAGTCTAGTATTGAATCTCTAAAGGTAAGTCTGAACAAAGACCTGCACATTTTAAAAGCTTCGTTCTAAATTTTACTGTGATCCGTAAAACGTTTTCTTGTGGAATCCGAAATCCGGGAAAGTTTTGCTTGAGGATTCCGGAATCCTAGTTTGGAGAACTCATAAGTTAGCCTAAGGAAACCAGAATTTCGCTAACGATTGGACTCCAAGTTCCACTGGTAAGGAATCCAGAATCCACTGCGTGGAGTCCAGAATCCAGGACTGTTTTGGATTCACTTACGTGGAGCGAGATGAGCGAATCTTGAGTCATTATATCTCAATGTTTGAAGCACTTGTGATTTTAAAGCTATTAAAAGTAATCTTTTTCTCTTGAACAGACAAGTGATGCCCGCATCATCGTAGGAATGTTTGATGAGGAAAATGCGAGAAAAGTCCTCTGTGAGGTAAATAATTTTTGTTCTTTTGTAGTCGAGTATCTCAGCTGTGAATTACTTAGCTCTAACCTGTTACTACGACTCAGCAAAGGTGACAGATTTTTCATAATTATTTCAGAACTGACATTTTGAACTTAGCCTGTTCTAGGCTTTCAGATTGTAGGGGTGACGAGTAAATGAAACGCGCGAAAATACGAGTGGGACCCGACTATCTCGGAGCCTGAAACAGGCTATTTAGAACTCAAAGTCAATGGATTATTTGAAGCCATATCTTCCTGAGAGAAAAGTTGCTTTTTAAGGTCCTTTCAAATTTTATTCAGAAAAAATCTTATAATATATACATCTCTTGTTAAGTGTAATCGCTCCCAGTTGGCACGAGAACCATTTTCACATAGTCATTACTTGAAAGTTTGAAACTGAGTCTCCTGTTCAATCATTGAACGGTGTGCAGTTTATCTTGTAAACTTATTTGACAAAATGGCAACTCAACGATGTATTTATTTTGTCATCATAGGCGTTCAAACAAGACATATATGGAGAGAACTACGTGTGGCTTTTACTAGACTGGTACGACAATAAACGGTGGTGGAAGGTCAAAGATAATGAGGTCAGATGCACGGTAGAGCAAATGACAAAAGCAGTTGAGGGATACTTCTCTATTGAGAGCGCCAGAATTGTGTCAAATAAGGAAGCAACCGTGGCAAAAATTGTAAGTCAACATGTCAATTTTTAAACGTCTACTGCACAAGTAGATTCAAGTTTAAGCATATATAGATAGGTAACTAAACAGATATATAGACGGACAGACACTACAGACAAACAGACAGATAGGAAGGTAGACAGACAGACAGACAGATAGACAGACCGTCGGGCACATAGAGAGCTGAGGTAGATACTCCGTTGAAGGGTAAATGCAAGCTCCTAGAAACTGAACTAACTCCGGGGGAAGTAATTAAAGAAAAAGGATTACTAAATAAATAAATGAATGAATGAAAAAATGAATAAATAACGATTTAGAGGTGGCACATCCCGCATTTGGTAGTTCTTCATCTACCTGTTTCCTGAAAGAATTGGAATTTGGGATTGTTGGTTTTTGAGGGGAGGGGACAACCGGAGTACCCAGAGAAAAACCTCCCAAGGCAATGGAGAGAACCATTGACAAACTACTCGATCCACATATGCTGTCGACGCAGGGATCTGAACCTGGCCACATTAGTGGGAGCGACTGCTCTCACCATTGCGCCACCCAATAAGGCATGCTCCTTAAACTTAAGTAAAAATCTGCATGTTAGGCTGAAAAAAAAAAGCGCTCCGAAGCAAAAACATTATCACTATTAGTGGCATATCTTAATGGTCCTGCCAGATGTCAAATTTCTACTTTTTATTTTGTCTAGACCTCTGAACAGTATCTTCAGACCTACGGAGCGGCAAACAAAAACAGGACGGACCTTTACGTACCGTTTGCATTCGACTCCGTGTGGTTAATTGCTTTGACGTTGAACAATTCATTGCACGAAATCTACACTAAACTGAACAGATCTTTAGAGAACTTTAACTACAAAGATAGTGCCATGGTGGAAATCCTTAAAAATACGCTAAGGAAATTGGAGTTCCGTGGAGTAACGGTAGGAATGTACATTTCTATTGATCGAACTAAAATACTGATACCAATACCATGATGGCCATTTTAGCATATCGAATAGACTGATACTTTTATAGACTAATCAGGACCTGAGGTTATCAAATCTCCAGGTGAAGCTGAAAAGCAGAATTGACTTCCTGAGTAGCGTGAGGGCTAAGCATTTGTCTGTTAAAATAGGGAAATGAAATGCCAGCTACTCTTCGCCCCACCGCCCATTTGGGAAATGGGGAGGGTGGGTGGGTAGGGCGAAGGGACGGCTGACATTTTACACTATTGCAAACGGCTGAATATGAAATAATGATTGTTAACATTCACGTCACAAATTCAATACTATTATCTTCCATGAAAATAAAATCACTGTTCCCTCTTTTTAGGGAAATGTCAAATTTACGAATACAGGTGAAAGAACTCGTCCTACTTGCATCAAACAACTACAGGGTAAGTTTGTGAGACACTATAAAGACGGTCACTGTTATAATGGAGTAGAGGAATTTCACCCTGTATATGAACTACAGGGTTTTTTTACTACTTTGGCGATGTGGTTTCTAGGTATAGGCGATATAGGCATTTGTCCCAGTTTCGGCCTGCTAATGCTGGTTTTAATTTTTTACTATGGCGCAATAGGAAGACGATGGTTTATGATTTTTGGTGATTTTGATTCTTATTTTTTTGTAGTAGAGAGGAACGTATATTTTACGGAAAGCTCCGAATACGTAATACCTCCACCGGGGCCTTCACCATTTTTCATGTTCTCTTTGTTGATCTTGTGTTCGTTTTTTCCAGGCGGCGTTTCCACAGTAGTAGCCATGTTTTATCCCGAGACAAACAAGACTGTCTTTTCTGGTACTAAAGTAGTGTGGCAAGGTATTTTATGTTTAATTTTTATTGCGGTATAATCAAATTTTATCCACTTTTGTTACCTGCGTCAGGTTAACATATTATAAACGCACGCAGTTTTACAACAATATATTACGACACCTTAGTTCATCTGCTGTAAGTCGTTACGGCTCAGTTTTGTGTATACTTCAGTTCTTATCTTCATCTGACCTTCACCTGCAGTCGAGGCCAAAATAAGTCTTCCTTTTTCGCAGTATGGACAGCAATTTGATTTCATGCAGAAACTATAAATCAGCCTCGCTTTTCCTAGACAACAGTAATTTGAAGAATTTGGGGAGTTCGTTCAGTTCTTATATTCAATTTGCTTTTTGTTTTGTGTTGCGAAGGTAACAACCCTCCTTTAGATGGTAAAGTCACCATATATGAGGTGCAGTACATTTCCACTCCTCTGTTTTGTGTGATTATCATCTTTACCAGTGCAGGAATTTTGCTTGGATTATCTTTTCTTTGGTTCAACATCGAAAAGCGAAATTACAGGTGTGTATGCTGGCATTGTTGTTTTTCTGTTGTTGCTGGCCCTTACCCAAAGTTAAGTTTCTTGACAAGATGTACTCGAGTGAAAATCAGTTTCTTCGTAAAGTGTTTTTGGATTTTAAAGGGCCGTTAAATATACTGGTGTGTCAAAAGCCTGCGAGGCCTGCGAGAGGCACGAGCGAAGTGTTGGCAAAGGAGCTGTGAAGCAGTGCGGATGGCTTCTGATGTCGCGGCGAAACGGCGAGAACTGCAGCCTCGCCGCCAAAAATCTCACAGGCGCAGAAGCAGTTCCCCATGGTTACATAAGCAAATATCGACCTTTTTTTGAAATATAAAGAACTGCAGCCTCTTCTTCTTTTGTTTACATATTTTAATGGGACAATTCCACCGTTCATTTTACATTTTGTTGTAGCATTTAGCTGTTTTGTGTTTATTTTTTCAGCTATATTAAGTCATCAAGTCCAAACGTAAACAATCTTGTAGTCCTCGGATGTTTGTTTATCTATATATCTGTGTATATGATCGCTATAGACGGGATGAGAGCTGATACAGATGACCTTCTGGGATTATGCATTGTAAGGTTACCTCTTTGTTTCTGTTACTGAACATACAGTTGACAGTCCCGCTTGCTTTGAAGGTCCCTAATAGGGTTCTTCAATTCCCTTATCCTGACCCAAATTTTCGCTCAATCCCGTAATCCCGATTAAAATTTCTGCCCAATACCGTAATCCCGATTCAAATTTCCGCTCAATCCCGTAATCCCGATTCAAATTTCCGCTCAGTCCCGTAATCCCGATTCAAATTTCTGCTCAATCCCGTAATCCCGCTGGTTATTTTCGGCATCCCGCTTCCCGGGCATACTTTCAATCCCGAATCTCGTCCCCGTTTTGCTTTAAGATCCCAAATCCCAACCCGCAAATGACGCAAATCCCGGATCCCGAAAACCTACTGGAAACCCTCTGCTTTCCTTATGAAGGCTAAGTCACGCCTGTCCTTTTGGGTATGGGGTGGGGGGAGAGTGTGCATTAGTCTCTGGCAGTGCAATTGCTCCGTACTGTGTCACGACTGGTAGCCTGCACTCTAGCCTGCGTAGCTGGTGGCTCTGGGACCGGGGAGAGGCAATGAGAAACTAGCGGTTTTGAATTCTTTCGCGGCTTCGGCGCTCTTTTATGCGTGCGCTCGCCAACAAACTTGCTGCTTGGGCTTCATGCAAGGTTCACTTTAAAATTTAACAAGCATTAGAGCCAAAAAGAGTAGTACTAACACTTGCTCTAAGCGGAAAACGCTTTATGTATGAATGAATACTTTGCGTGTTAAAAAAGGATTAAAAACCTTAAAAATGCTCCAACAAAGTGTGTTTTTGGTTTTAAGGTTCGAGGCTATCTCCTGTCTATTGGGTACAGTCTGGCTGTTGGTGGGATGTTTTCAAAAACATGGAGAGTGTACCAGATCTTCAGCAACATTAAACCCAGACGAAAGGTACATGCAATAATATTCTCCTAACTTAAGTCCCTCAATCTCTAGTCTTCAGCGAGGTAGCCACTCTTTGTAGGAAAGGTTATAAGTATTTTTCTAGAGCTTCATTGTTCCTCACAGGGTCTACTGATATAGAAACTGTTCGAATGGCCATACAATGGAATACCGTCAACTCCCGTTCATAAGCTCCCCCATTTTAGCCCCCCCCCGTCTAATTATAAGACCATCGACCTGTCAACAGCAAAGAAAATACATTCCACTATACGTCCCTCTGCGAATGTTTTGCCTTGATTTAAAAACCAGCAAATGTAAAACGTCTTTTGGACAGCACCGCTAAAGCTTGTTTCGAAGCGCTTTTTCTGTTCGGGTTATATAAGCTCCTCCGTTTATTAGCCCTCCTAAAACCTATTACGAAGATATATAGATATATTGTAGAGAGTGTCGAGAATACTCCCTATGGCAGAGAAATGATAATTGAAGCAGTGTGGCTTAAAGATCAGGTCCCAGTTGTTCGAAAGGTGGATAACGCTATCCACCGGATAAATCATGCACTGTCCAGTGGATAGCTCAATCGGTTTCCCTAATATCTATCCGCTGGATAGTGATTTATCCGGTGGATAGCACTATCCAACGTTTGAACAACCCGGGCCAGGAGAAAAGTAACCCAATTACTCTTTTTACGTTGCTGACGTTAAGTAAAACGAAAGCGGGTGCAATGGCCAAACTCAGTTCGTCGGTCACTTATCATTGATTTCCCCAAACTGATATCAAAACTGTGTGCGGCAAATGCAAACTACAAAGTTGCAGACTGGCAGGTAAACGAAGTAAAAATTCGGCTAAAATAATCTTAAAGAAATCCCTACCACTAAAATTCAAATCGTTTCAGTCTTCAGTAGTTTTCAGAGCATTTCACAATGCTGTTTACCTTGTTTATTTGCTAGTCTATACAACTCTTCTCATATCTTTTCTCATATCTCAACCTCCGGTTCCTTAGATCTTCTCAAATTGGGAGCTAACAGGCTTGATATTGATCCTGGTGCTACTTGATATACTGGTGATGTCACTGTGGGTTGGTGTGGACACTCCTGAGATTGTTACAATTAATCTGGAGTCACAGGTTAGTATCGCATGCAATCTTTCTATATTTTAGCCTGTTCCTACCTCAGCCCCTCGCTTTTTTTTGCTGCTCACATCTTTGCGCCAACTTCACAATCTGGACGTCTGGAACAGCCTATCTGCTTTTATTCAATTTCGCCAAACTTGGTATTGGCCTACATCCCTCCCCGCCCACCTAAATAGCGGCAAAGTGTATCTTATAATCCCCTCCTTTTTTCGTTTTAGTGAAGATGGATATCACTTTTTTAGTTTGTCTTTCTGTAGGTGAGAGAAGAAGCTAATCAAAGGATTATTCCACAGCATCAGTATTGCACGTCCAAATATTTAACCACGTGGTTATACATTCTACTTGGATACAAAGTACTCCTATTGCTGGTTTGCTGTTTCATCGCGTGGGTCACACGCAGGGCCAAAGTCCACTCGCTCAATGACTCGCGTTTCGTGTCAATGAGCGTGTGTACCATAGTACTCTGTGTCATACTCGGAATACCGCTGTCCTTCTTGATTAATGATCACGTAAACGCTCTTGTTTCTTGTATATCATTCATCCTGCTGCTTGCCTCGACAGTAACGTTGTGCCTTCTCTTTATACCCAAGGTCAGTGCGAGCTCAGAACTTCCTCATAAACGCTCGTCTTAAATTTACAATAGGCCCATCCACCTGTAAACAAAGACCTCACGCGGTTATAAGCCCCACTCTAGTTTGTATTTTAATGAACTCAAATCAATTTATTATGACATTTGGAAGCTTAATTAAAATCCGCACATGCAAAACGAATTTTGATCAGCCTTGCTATAGCTTCTTTATATCCCTCCCCCCCTCCCCCTGGATCGGATATATCTGGGCCTCTACGTTCATAAGCCCACCTTCAACCCCTTACGAAGATATATGAGCTTAGATCTTTGGCATTTACGGCTGTGTTTTAGAAATGCAGGCCAATTTTCCCTCGCCCTTTATAGTAGAGGGGGTTAGAATCCTCTGCAAAGACGGGGAGACCTCTCTATTTCAAGAGGATTCGGAAGTAGGTCTGAGTGTGTTTGGCGGAAGGAGGAGCCCCTATGTAGTTCTCAATATCTCACTCATTTTCCCGCAAATCCCACTCACATTGGCAGGAGCGCATGACAGCGGCAGACGAGTGTAATAAGAACCCAGTCCCAGTTTCTCAAATCCCATTTTTCGGGTGAAAAATAATCAATTACCATTTTTTCTCCCTAAGGACCCTTAAGAAAGGTTGAAGATGGATATTTCACAGAAATGTGCACTTTGACTTGACTATTCGACCCTTCTTGACTTCGGAGAATCCAGTATGATAGCCATGACCTCAGCCTCCGGTACAGGAACTGGCAACGTAATTCCCATGTAACAATTGACGTTTTTGCTTTGTATCACAGATAATCAAGCTCAAAAAGAACGTTGAAGAGGATTTACATCGCCTGCAGTCCCTGTCTTCCACCGGGAGCACCCCATCCAAGACTAGGGGTACAAGTAGCAGCTCCTCCGGATCCCAGCGCTCGGAAGACCCAAATGTGGTCATGAGACTTCAAGAAGAAATTACGACGCTTAAGCAAGAAATACGAACGATAAAAGACAAATATAATGAAAAAGAGACTTCGAAACTGTCAGTTAAGGTCGCTAATCCGATTGAAAATGGCAGAGCAGGGAGAACAATCTCGCCCTCTCCACGACCATCTCCGAGACCGCAACTTGGAAAGCGTTCTGTCACATGCAACACTGCAAAAGAATTGGGTGTAAAAATACGGCGGAGGAAAAAATCAAGTTCTTTCTCTGGGCCATACTGGCATGGACAATCGCTAGACCTTGGTTCCTTGTATTCAGATCTCGCAGATCCTGTTTTAGTCTTGAAAGCGGAAAATAAGGAACTCCACAGAAAACTACAGGAAGCTAGGATTTCCGAGAGTGGCAAACTGGCCAAAGTGTTGTACGAGAACGCGCAACTAAATAGGCAAATTGTTGAGCTGAATATTAAGAACGCTCCAAGCGATGAGGCTGAGAAAGTGTCTCGGCTGGTTAAGGAGAACGCGGAGTTGAAAAAACAGCTGGGGGAAGTGAGCATTTTGAATTCGGTTTGGTGCGATACAACACCTTCCTTAAAAAGGAAGGAACGAGAAGACAGAAAGATTTCCAGAGACCTTAGAGAGGTAGGGGTCAGAGAAAGTTTTAATTTTATACCTTTCCAGTCATCATGTGCGCTGAAGCCTTTCTTTTACTTTACGGCGCAAAGAGTTTGAGGCAGAGGCGCTGCGAAAAGGCTACACACTTTTTAGCCTTGATCACCTTTCAAGATTTTTTGTCCCCGAAAATGCTCCTGTCGTGGTTTCTTTCATTCGAAGCCCATCCATCTTGGTTCTGATCGCTAAAGTTTGTTATGGTTGAACCCTTCTTTCCGTCCTTAGCCTGCGAGCAAGCTTTGTGAAAAATCTCTAAGGGCGACTCAGAGGACAAACGAACGGCAAAGAAAGGGAGTTTGCTAGCAGGCGATCCGCGGTAATCCGCTCCCTTGGGGACGGGATTGACCAAGGAGAATGAATAAGCTCTTTAAATATTGCCCAACCGTTTGTAAACCCTTTCCGCCAAACTTATACCCCAGGGAGTGTATAAGCGATTTAGTTATTGAAATAAAATTTGCTCCATACATCTGCATTATTCTCCTCCCACAGCTCCAGCATTTGCTGAGTGTTGACCTCGGTGGGCGCAGGCCTGGTTCCCTCAAACAGTCGCCTCTCTGTCGCCCTCCTCCCATTGGTCGATCACAATCTTCTACTGATTTAAAGTGTTATCGGAACAGCTGGAGTTCACTTGATAAAAAAGCAACCATTAGTCCACTAGCAAAGGACGACACGAAGAGATTGAGTTTTGAGGATGCTGGCAGGAAACAGAAGTTGTGCTCCAAAGACTCAAAAACTGATATTCAGGTAACTGTTACTGACACTGAGAAGAGTCCAACGCAGTCACAGACAGCGCATGCGCAGTCCAAGGTGAGACAGGAATTAGACGGCGCAAGCCCAAACACAGTTCGTAGAGATAACATCGATGGCTGCGAGTCGGAAAAGGAAAATTTCGATATCAAAGGAACTACTAACGTGGGGTTTAGCGACGAAGAGGACAGTGTTCCAGATGCTGTGGTTGATGTTAAAGACTTTCACTTATCATGCAAAGGCGTTCCAAATGAATGTAGTGAGGAGGATTCTAAAAAACGGATTCCAGTGCACTTAATTAAGAAGCCAGTTAAGGGCTATTTGGAACACGGGGTGGTTGAAGGGTGTAATTACTGGACCTCAGTCAGCGTTGATGAGCTTTTAAAGGAAACGAGTATCTCCAAGGAACCGAAGAACAGTACTGAAAATCAGGATACCTCGGAGGAGTTGGGTGGCACCCTCAGCCATCACGTAATGGCCCCATCAGGAACTAAACACGATGCCACACCAGGGCCCCAGAGAGTGCCGATATTTCTGTCAAACCCGGATGAAACCGTTTCACCTCCAGATTCAGGTCTTCACAAAAACGAAGACATTCCTAGTTCGCTTGTGCTTGCTAATTTAGATGCTGTAATTGATAAAAACGGCAATCTTAAAAGCAGTGGCCAGGGCAAGGACGTTTTTGAGAACATTAATAAACCAGTACCCATTTCAAGTAAAGATGGAGGGAAGGACAAATCAATTGAAAGGACACTTTATTCAAGCGGACATGACGCAGATGATGGTGAAAAAGAACGTTCGCTTTCCGGCGGAAGTCCTAAGGATGTCCCCGCTTACAAGAGGAAGCAAAACAGAAGAACAAAAGAGAAATCAAAACCTGGCAAAATAGAAAAGACATACTTCGTTTAACGATTGAATTGGACAACTTTGACAGTTCAACACTTATGACTAATTAAATGTATAAAATTTAGTAAATATCTGTTTATTACATTTTGCTAACATTTTAAATGTTTTCACGCGGATGTGAAAATGTTTTTCCGCTTTGTGGCCAGCTAAAGCTGTTTAGAAATTATGGGAGGCTTCCATTGTCAAAACTGGCGGGCCGGACCATTGCCCGACCAGTCGGTTTGAAAATGAAATAGGCTTTTTCCAAAGAGCTTTTACTGCGAAATGTTGACAGTCATGCCCACTATTTAGGATTTGACTTATCTTACTTGATAGTTTTCAATAAAAGTGAAATTCATGTTAGTATGTGAATGGGCTGACCAGTCAGTTATGACAAATGGAAAACACCCTTACGTTCCCTCTTCGTTTGAAAGCCGTCAATAAATTGTTTTCGACCATCTTTAGCTTTTTCACAGACTTTTTTATGACCTCTTTACGAACCCAAAGTAATAAAAGGACATATAAAAGCCTTTTACATTCTAAGTCTTTTCCACACACGGCGAAAGGTAAGCAAACAATCTATTCATTTTATCATAAAAACTTTTAATGCCATAAAATTTGAGATCTACAGGTTTCCTTATTCATTTTATACGAGGCAATCAATTAGCTTTGGGCATTTGCATTGCGAAATGGTAGTAGAAATTTGTGACAATTTTTAAAATGTTAGAAACTGATACTAACAGCGAAAAAAGGAGAAACATTGAACTTAAAACAGCTATAAATACGAATTTTGTGCTTCTATAATACAAGGAAGATACTGATAGCATTGAAAAACTTGACTAGGAAAGGCTGCGAGTTAATGTCATTTGAACCGAACTTGTAATGAATTCTGTTCTACTGTTTCTTCTTTTTGCGGCCACGACCGTCAGGCGTCCCGTCGGCTTTTCGTTTCTTTTCGTCTTTGCTTGGTGTTTGAGCCTGGAAAAAACAAAAAACAAAAACAAAAAAAAAAACAAAAAAAAAACAAAAGAAAAATCGCATGTTAGTTCTTTCAAACATTTGCCGCGAATATTGACATAAGGCACAAACAAAGTCGGCGCGAAAGCTTATTTTGTAACTAAAAAGAAAGGATTACAACTTAGGTTTCCATCACATTAGGCGCTTTAACTTTCCGGTGCTAAGCTTGTGATATTGCGTGTCATATATGTAGCAACTGGTCCTGGCATTTTCGTCGTCGTTCGTAACCACGACGGCGAAGTAACAAAATCGTCAGTTAAAAAATGAATTAGCACTGTTTACTCCATTTCGTTCAAACTGTCAAATGTTGGCGACTTTTTTTCTGGACTTGAATTTCTAAGGACTATACGCAAGTTCAGAAAAATAAAAAGAATATCGCCGTCTTAATTTTGTGAGCATACCTTGGGTGTCCCGCCAGCACCTTTTCCTCGTTTCTTTCTTTCGGCTTTTTCTTTCTCTTCGAGCTCCATCATTTCTCTTTCGATCAAAGTGATCAGTGTGTTACAACGACGCTGAAGCTCCTGCAATTGTGAACAAAAAGCATCAAAACAACTGCCAAATTCTGCAACCAATAGAAATTTAGCAAAGGCTTGCCCCCAGTATCGCTGTGCGATATGATTGGCTGAGTAAACCCGTGCATATTATACAGCCAATCAGGATGAACATCAACCCAATCGTGATCTGCTTACATGCGTTTTCCCGCGCTTCGCGTTTCCAGCTCTGATTGGTTCAATCGATAGCCTGTGCGTATTGTGATTGGCCAGAGAAGTACCTTTGGTTTTGATTTTACGACATTCAATTGAGACACACCTGTGCTGTCCTGGATTTTAGAAACCAGTCAAACCGGAATTGTGGTGCGCTTCTGCAAGCCATCCTAAGTTCATCATACACGTTCTCCTTATCAAATCCGAGCTTGTGCAGCATACAAATCTGACGGTGAAATATCACAAAGAAATTAGTCCCTTTTACAAGAGTAATGTAGGAGCTGCTCGTAAGGTGTTTCCACATTGGTTGCAGAAAACAATAACACATCATTGCTTATCATTATTTCCTATTATTTCACGGTTACGGTATCGAACCAATTGGCTTTTAGGGCTACGAGAGCTGCTACATGTCCCTTTTAGAATGTTAAGCAACCGTATCACTTGCTACAAAAGGGGATTTTAAGTGGGATGCTTTGATTCGAGTTTAGAGGTTATAGCGGCAATTTATGGCGATTTGTGCCAGCGAAATCCTTGTCTCCTCGAAGTCAGATGCGATTTATCATAATTTTCTGCGCGGGAGTTTTTTTTAGTTTTCACATCAGATAGGCCCTACAGTAACCGCCGCACAGGAATCACACAAACGCAAAAAATAATGTATAGCCTTACAGACTTTGAAAAAGGGGATGTAAAAGGAATTTTGAGCTAACCAAGAATCGATCCTCTTCTTCTGTGTAGTTCTTTCCTTTGTTTGTTCCGTAGGCGATCCTCATTTGGTGGAAGGGAGAGCGATAACGGGCCATCTGATAAAAAACAAAAACAACAACAACTGAAACTGAATCTAAGAAACAAAATACAGTTAGCACAAAGGGCAAAAATGTGGGTAGACTGTTACGTTTTTAAAATGCTTTTCGCTAAACATGTTCAATATTACCTCAAAATTCTTCCAGTGGGCAGAGAGATCACATTTAGTTCTCATTTAAATTCCAAAAGTCGCAAGAACAAAAAATTAGAAAATTTCAACTTGAGCAAATTACCGACAAACAAATGACACCACGAAAGGTACTGCCGATGAAATTCCACTTAATTGGTAACATTATAGAATTTTATCGACGGACACCAAAGTTAGAACCACGTAAAAAAACGAATAGCACAATGTGAAAGTACTAACAAGGGTTTCATTTCCATTTTACTGTAAACCAGGATTTCACTTCTTTCTTGTAAATATTTAGGGCGAGGAAATAAAGGAAATTCAGAATCAAACTAGGCTGATTACTGGTTTTATGTGAGAATGGACTTTTCCATACAATTTCGTCCAAAATTTTTACAAGTTAGAGCCAAGTTCAAAACAAAAAGCACCATGTGAAAGTCCTGCTCAGTAGCTGTTATGTGAACACAACATCACAGAGTTATACTTAGACTCAAATTTACAACATACATGTACCGTAAAATTCCGAAAATAAGCCACGGGGCTTATATTTTTCAAAGGCCTTTTTTGAGGGGCTTATTTTTGGAGGGGTTATATTCGGAGGGGCTTATCTACGGTGGGAAATTTGCGTTTCAAAATCTAGCCTTACAGTTGGAAGTAAATTTACCGTTTTTGCTTTGTTTTACTTTGTATTTGAGGGCAATTTTCCAAGTACAAGCCCCCGGGGCGGGGCTTATATTTGGAGGGGCGATTTAACGGAGGGCTTTTTGCGTTACCGGTTTGGGGGGCTTATATTTGGAGGGGCTTATTTTCTGAATTTTACGGTAACCTGTTTACATCATTGACGCCTAGAAGGTGAAACAACAACAACGAAGTTTCCTACCTTGGCCTCAAGGGCCTTTTTAATGCTGATTCGCCGTTGAATCTTACTTTCTCCGCGCTCAATCTGCGCCATAATTTTGTCGATATCCGTCATTTCGTCTTTTCTCTCCCAGAACACTGTAGCATACGCTCTTACTTCCTCTGGAGTCTTTCCCTCCACATCCTGGCAAATGTTGTCCAGGTCTTCTCGACCGTACTTCTCGCAAGCTTTGATGAACTGGTTGAACTCTCGCTTAGACCAGTTTGTGAAGCCCTACGTAAAGAAAAAGATGGTTGTGAAGTGACAGTAGCCTGAGGCCAGCATTAGGGATCTTCAGCAAAGACGACCACAATGAGAACATCAAAAAGCAATTGAATAGGTTTGATAAGCAAAACAGCTCTGCACGTGCATCGCGCTTTTTTGTACATTTCTTCGCCGTCACTGCACGACTAAGACGTGAAATTTACTTTTACGACAAGTTGTTTTCTCTCTTTTCTGAACTATTGGTATGGTCCTCAAGAAATTAACTGCAGGGAAACTCACATACACTGACATTGTAAGCGAGTAGGAAAGAAACGCGAAAAAGTTTAAAAGAAAAAAAAAAACGGAATCCAGTTTAAAGTGACGTTTTTGCTGCCACCGCCGTCGTAGCCTGTTCCAGGCTCCTGAGATGGTGGTGGAAAGTCGTCCAGTAAAAAGAAATGCGAAAAACGCCCATTTTTCCCGCCGCCTCCGCCCCCTTTCCCAAGTCGTGCGCGTCTCATTTTCGCTTTGCTCGTTTTAACACGTTCCACCATACTATCTGAGAGCCTGACACAGGCTACCGCCGTCGTCGTTACTAAAGCTCCAAGCGGTGACCCGTCTCACGTGACAGTCTAGGCGTGTGCAGGACACAGGTAGTACCTTCTTTTCTTCCGATATTATTCCAAGACCCTGATGATGTAGTCTAGGCCAGGGATAAATCCCGCGACCTCTCGCTTCGTAGACAAGATCATTATTACCTGAAAAGTTTACCACAAAAGACAAAATGAATTTTCAAACCAAATGTACCTCTTGTAACAGTTGTTCTTTTTCTGTCACTTCCTCCTCGTTAAGCGGTTCAGCCTCGTCTATTAACCGTTGAGCTTCTTTCTGCCTCTCAGCACCTTGTGGGTCCTCAGGATCACGCGGAACCTGACCAAACAATAGTTTTAAGTTCGACAGATGATCATGACAAAAATTCCTTTTAGAAAAACAAACATTGCTCTATTTTGGGCGGAATTTGTTTTCGGCCAAGAGCTGTTTACTTCAGTCATATGGGGAATTCGCTGCAGAAAATTCGCCGCCGAAATAACGCTCCATCGTAGTTGAAAGACAGCTCCTCGTGCCTGTAAACTATTAAGTACACCAAAAAGCGAAAGCGACCAAAAATTTCGGACCAATTTAGGTTTTCTGGAAACTACTCACCTACCCCTCCCCTAATCCAACATTTTGCACTAAGTGAGGAGTAAGTGTTAATGTTGACTTAGGTGAGGGGTAGGTGGGCAATTTCCCAGAAACCTTAATTGATCCAAAATTTCTATTGCACGCCACTTCTATGAGAACGAAAGAACTGCGACTACAGCTCCACCCAGCTACAGCTCTTCCCTGAACGGCAAACTAAATCAACTTAAGACATCGACTTTAAGATCAGATTGTTTCAGGTACTCAGACTCCGTTTACACGGGTCCCGTGCAAATTGTGTTAGAGATGGCAGTACTGTTTACAAACTTTGGGGATCAAAACCTTGCACACTTCCACGGGTGCCGTGTAAACGCGGAAAGGCGCATCCGTGCAAGTTTTTATCCGTTCAAATATTTGTCCGGACCCGTGTCAGGGTCAAAAAGGGACCGCTGCATGGAAGTCTTCAATGAGCCTCTTTAAAAAGGGGAAGACAATTCCTGAGTGTCAACAATAAGCGAAGTCATTGCTAAGCGTCCCCACCTTGTATCCGATACTCTTCCTGTAGGCATATATCTCTTTATCCAGAAGTTCAAACAGTCTTGGCGGGAAGAACTGGTAGTCCTGTACATTAGGTTGTTTTGGAGGTCTTGGTGCCTGCATCAGACAGATCAAGGATAAAACATAGATTTAGCTCGAGCTAAAAGCGAAGCTCCCGTTTATGCATTTTAAATTTACTTCATACAATGGACTTTTAAACCATTGCCAGGAAATCCACAGTATATGACTGACAAACGTAAACTTGAGCCTGCCATCAATTAAAAGCTAAGAACTACTGAGCGAAAAACTTGAAAAAAACACGTGACCTCAATGAGATGACACCTGAGCCCGTGATACGGTCATGGGACACTGGTCAGCGGATACCCTGTATTGACAGCTGTCAATTGACCACAACATGGATGTCTATTATCAAGTTAAACACAGGTTACAGGCTCCCACACTAGATAGAACGTTGACATTTCACATTGGTCTCCCCCTGGTGCGGACAGAAGGACGGACGGGCGTACGGTCACGTGATTACCAAAATTTTTCGGATGGATAGATAACCAAGTTTTCTTAGGTATGGGGCTTAGCTATAAATTAGAGTTTGTTCTGTAATGCACTCGTTTTTACTTCTGACCTTAGGCAGGGTTCTTACTCCTTTGATATTTTGAAATTCCATGATTTTTTCCATGACCGTGTCATGATTTCGATGCCTTTAGGTTAGGATGTCACGTTCGAGGAAATTTTCCAAACTTTCCATGTTTTAGGGTACTTTTTGCCCTAACTCAGTTCAGCACAAACCAACTTGTGTGTTCACTAAAATGCGCGCAGTTCACGCTGTATATTTTTTACTCGTGTCTATCTTACATTGTCCTTGCTTTGATATCTGCAGCAACTGATCTACCAAACATAACTTAATTTTTCCATGACTTTCAAGGACTGAAAATTAAAATCCATACATTTCCAGGCCTGGAAAACGAAATTCTTAAATTTCATACCTTTCCACGTCTTTCATGACCCGTGCAAACACTGTTATCGGTTACAGAGAAATCTATTTTAGCAACTTGAGATCTTTACATGTGAGGTCTTACCTTTGGTGCTTTTGGTTCACTGACTCTCAACATTTCTCTGAAGTAGGCGTCCACGGCGTAGTTAGCTTTACGTTCTCTTTTTGGGGGTTCAATCCAGTGATGTATACCACCGGTCTTCAATTGGAAAAAACAAAAAAAAAAACAAAGAGAAATACACTTAACTTTGCAAAATGTTGTTTTCACCCAACGTTCTAAAGTCATTTTCACCCTTTAAGGCCCAATATCCACATAACCAATATTCTCCACACTCATCTCCATACATTTCCTAATAAGATTAATTGAGAGAATCAAAGAATTTTTACTCTCACAACCTTTGGTTCGTCATTCTTGAGGCGTGGCGGGGTAATTACCAATTTCCACAACACTGAACTCCAATGTTAGGAGGTGTCACCTTCAACAGCTTAATAAAAGTTTCCACAGGAAAGAACACATTAAATCGTTTAAATTTTAAAAAAAGTTTCATCCCCTTCCTCACCTTTCGTTTCTCCTTGTAATCTTCACCCTCAAAATGAAAGATGCTTTCTGTTGGTGCATCCATAGCCAATTTTCTCAGTGAACCTTCTCCAAATTGTTTCATCTTCTCTTCCATCTCAGCCGTCTAAAAGCAACAACAACAACAACAAAAAATTGTAAATTTTTGACAAAGTTATGGATCAAGCTGGGTGGTACTACGAAGACGTCCACTTTGGCAAACTTTATACAAAATGTCAGGTTTTGAAACCTAGAATTTCTGTACATATATACATCTTTGCTTCTAACCATGGAAGGAACATTAAGGTACACTCATATAATTGGACAGATTACCAAGAATTTCAACAAATGACTTCTTTGAGAAACAAACATTCGAAAACTAATGAACTCCACAATGAAAACATTTAACTCTGTCTGTCTGACTGTCAACAACATAAAAAGCTATAAAGTGCATTAACAGTTATGCTGTGCGGTGAACTGTTTTTACAATGAGAACTTTTGATATGTGTTGCTCTTTAAATGTTCTGTTTTGGCACTATGTGAAGTGTATCTTGAAAACAGTAAATGTTGAAATAGAAGTCCTGAAAAAGTAGCGAGCTCAAAGGATTCAGCACAACAAGCAAATTAGTAGGCTAGCACTTCTACAGTACCTTCTTCTCTCCTTTCTTCAAGATTGCATCTATGTCTTCATCAGTAATTTCTTCATCTTTTGAAGCAAACACCGCATCAGCGCCATGTCGGATCATGCTCAACATTTCATCTTTGCTGACCTTCAGGTTTGGATCAACAAGGCGTCCTAAAAGATAACAGTGTAATATCAATTGTTCTTTTATGATGCTTTTTCTTGGCAGATATGCAAGAATATCATTGTAAAAAGTTGAGAATGGACAGAATGAGAGTCATTTCCCCTTATTCTACTATTAATACAAGTACATGTATCTATACTTCATCGAAAGCATGGCATCACTCAAATGTAAGATCACAGTCATAATTCAATCCTCAGAACTCTATTAAAGCCTCTTGAAATAAAAATGAGTTTAAAATTTTGAGATCAGGGATGGAGTCTCTATAACATTTTCAAAAACCTACCCAAAGAGTGATCAGCATAAAATTTCTCCTTGTAATATCAATGCTTTGTAAAACTGAGTGGTCATGAGAATCACAGACATGATCGTACAAGATGAGATTGCTCGATATTTTATCAACTTCTCCCTACTACTTCTGTAGGAAATGAATAGGGGCAACAAATGAGAATTCAAATTTTGATCTTAAGGTTGGAAAATGCTGAGCCAACACTCAGCCAGACATTGTGTCATTGGAAGCTATAACATAAACAGTCTGGGTAACAAGTTCAGTGAGGTGATGGAATGGATACAAGCCTTTGATATATTGACCATACAGGAAACCAAGTTGGATAAATCGTTCCCTGACTCACAATTTGCAATAGATGGTTATAACATGTTTCGTCGAGATCGGAAGAAAGGTGGTGGAGGAATTATGGTATACATTCGTAATTCCATTCCCTCCCACCGCATCAGAGTTAAATCCAACGAGGTGGAAGCGATCCTTTTAGACATTCAACTGGGTCAGCAATACATGTCTTTAT
>OZ037784.1:31094819-31117319 GCA_964035525.1 Porites cylindrica | reverse complement strand
CAAGATCACTTTGTACATGTACTTTGTACATGTACTTTGTAACTTCAATTCTTGTTACAAGTGCACTAACACATTACAAGCAACATCTAGGGAAATAAGAACCTTCTCATGCTTTTATCACCACTTTCAATTCCTAAATGGGTGCTTACAATTTTGCTGAACAGTGACACTAGTGCTGATGATATAAAGGAGCAAGCACATACCAGGTTCTGCTCCATCAAATAAATACGGATGATTTGTACATTTGCGAAGCTGCATGAGAATGTTCAGAAGCCTCATTTTGTCTGATTTGCCAGCTCCATTCACCACATCAATGTCCTTCATTAAGATCTTGGTGTACCTAAAAATGTTACATCAGTTATTGCACAACCATCTTGTTAAGTTATGTCACAGAAATGGAATATTAGATCCATGATTGCTCATAAGAGCAGTGTGGCCAAGTAGTTAGAGTGCTGGACTTGTAATCCAGAGGCCCCAAATTTAAGTCCTGCCCTGACTGTTAGCTAAGTTTGTTCTGGGTAGTCTCAAATCAAAATTTTCTGCCTTTCTTGTAAAATTGCCAACTGGTTCGCCTCCAACCAGTTGGGATTCTTAACCATGTTATGTTCAATTAAAATTATTTGGTTCATTATCACTGAAAAGCTCCACAAGGGAAGATTATTAAGTATTTATTTATAAACCGCTGTAGCTATCTTGCCTTTTATCATTACCGAAAGACCCATTGTTTCCAATATATTATTATAAAGTTACAGCTACATATTTGCTTCAAAGAACAGCTAAGGTGGGTAAACAAGGGTGAGTGAGCAGAGGGCTGGACATGTAATCCGGTGCCCAATTTAAAGTTTCACTTGACTACTAGCTGGAGCACTTAGGGCTTGCAAATAGTTAAAAGGTTTTCCTTCGGGAAGCTGGGATTTCTAATTTTGTTACGTTTCATTTGGGTAAAATTGAGGAACAGCTTCCCCCAAAATCTGTCCACTTATTGGCCAACTGTGGGTTATCTGTTGGCAGACTGTGAGTTTAAAGTTAACTGACTGTTAGCCTACAGACTTTTGGGGGAGCTGTTCTTTAAATTGACATTTATTTGATAACTAGCTGACTAGCCTTTGAGCTATAAATATTTCCAACTGTAAACAAAAGTTTGTCACCTTAAAGAATAACCTACCAATATCTTTGCATCTTTGTCAGGCCTACGTAAATCTTGGTCTCCTTCTTTGGCAAAAGTCTGGTTTCGACATCAGCTTTAAGACGACGTAGAAGGAATGGCCTTAAAACCTGAAGGTTGAGTCATGATTCAATACATTAGTCATAATTCCATGTCAGTGGCTAATTTTAGTCACAGGCAGCTGCCAGGCACTTCTAGAGAACAACCCTGACAACCTCTGAGTACTTACTGAGTGAAGACGTTCCACAAGCTGCTTTTCTTCCACTAGAGAATTAGTGTTAAACCACGCATCAAAATCCTGAGAAAACAAAGTGAAAATCATTACTGAATGAATGCCCTTTTGCATCCCCTGCAAAAAGGGCATGCCTACAGATGCCTTTTTGGTGACGGGGAAAGGGGTAGGGTAGAACAACTAGCAATGTAGGGTTGTAAACTAGCTTTGCCAAGACTTGCTTTTTCTCGATCAAAAACTAAACACCCCTCCAGCAGCAAATGGAAAATAGACTCATAACTCTACGCAAGTGACAATAAGTATGAGGACAACATTGCAGTAGGTGGCAGCTCTAATGAAGTACAGCTGTCTGATGTTATAATTTTTATTCTAATAAATTACTATAACTCCTACTTGGTGGCACCACTTGGACATCAGGGGCAACTTTATTACGCTACCACTGTACTGTTATTAGGGCTTGGCCTGACATTTTTAAACTTTTTTAGTTTTACCTCTTTCTGTGCTAAGCAATATCATTGGACTTCAACAAAATGGAATGATTTTTTTTTTTTATGCTGATGTAGCAGTTGTAAAGAAGTTAATACTTTCCCACTCTTTTAGTTAGAGTAGTTGGAGGTGTGAGGAACAGTAAAGGTATGGGATGATGGCAAAGAAAAATATTTCTTGCTTGAGGCATACAGGTGGTTGTTTGTGCCAGTTCAAGTACAGTACTCAGTAATCATACCCTTCAAAGGCAAAAAATAATAAACTGTTGCTTTTTTGGTCTGTAATAGTTACATGCTCTGCAAAAAACTATTACATAGGACTCACATCAGCTGAGCTGAAGACATCAGGTAGTAAGAAGTTCAACAGTGCCCAAAGTTCATGAAGATTGTTCTGTAATGGAGTGCCTGTCAGTAGCAAACGATTTGTTGACCGCAATTCTCGCACAATCTCTGAGAGCTAAAACCAAACATTTTAAAAGACGACCAGTCAGATTTACCTTACAAAACCAAAGATTAAAGTAGTGTGTACTATATTGGCAATGTACATCTGCTATTTATTTTAAGAACACTGACAGCTTACATGTACATGTATTTCCAAGTAACAAATACTTGAACAAAAAAGGTAATAACATGAGTTTCTTAGAAAAGTTGCATCTAGTCTGTTCCTATGAGGGATTTCTTATGTTACATTGAAAGACTAGGGAAGAGTTTTTATGCAGAAGTTGAAATGAAGTGAGGTTTTTTTTTCTTATATGATTCAGTGAGTTGGTGGTGTTCACTATATACATAAACATAAGTCAACTTAATGATGTAAAAAACAACTGGCAATAGGCAGACCGGCTTCCTATTTGCATGTACAGCTGTATATAAATGTGGTCAAGGAGTTTTATTATAACTCTTAAGTCCTGTCATAAACGAACGTCAGCCATCCACCAAGTCAAAGTAGCAAATGAGCCACAACTTCACGTAAACTAGCCACAGGGACCAAGAGAGGTCTTCCATCTTACCTTGGACTTTTCATTTTTGATTCTGTGTGCTTCATCGATGATGATGTATCTCCAAGCAAACTTCTTAAAAACAGCTTTCTCTCTGATCACCATCTCATAAGATGTGATACATGTATCCCACTCTCCTGGTAACATGGTGTCACGAATAAATGCTGCCTACAGATGCAGAGGGAAAATAGCTAATTAACAAACATTGTGTAAAAAATCAACGACAACAAGAAAACAATTCACTGTCATGTTTAGATTACCATTTGTGAAGACTAAAATAATAGTGACAACTGAACAAAACAAGATGACAACAAAAAGCTTGGGTCCACTTTTTCATTGTTCATGTTAATTGTTAATGCAGCAGGGTGCAGAGAAAGTCATTTTTACAGCTTGCCATTTGGGCAAGCTGAGGCCACCATGTACTTGCCCAAACGTCATTTCAACTAGCCCCAAAAACTCTTTGATGAGCAGAACTGATTTCACAGTTATTCTGTAATTTGAATTCCTCAAAAAAAACTTCACTTGCCGGTCAGGCAAGATAAGAACAGAATTCACCAGCCTGATAACAAAATCCACTAGCCCCGGGTTATCGGACACTACTTTCTTTGCATGCTGATCCAGGTTTCTCTTTGCTTTGTTTTCTGGGATTCTTTTCTTTATTCTTTTTACCACATCAAATTGCAGACAAAATGAATTAAACTTAATTTGGTTTTTAAACTTTAAATCTGAATTCAAATTATGCACTAGCACTGGGCTATCTTAACCCAGCTTTGAACAACCCGACCCTTGCTGGTGCGCTGAGTAATTGACCAGGGCTCAGAACAAAATTTTCAGCCTGCTACATGTAATTACAAAAATGTGATAATTCATGCAAAAACCTTCCTCATGACATCCGTTCAAACGACTGAATGCGCAGCAAGCAAACAGATAAAAAACAGATACAAGAGCTGAGCGGTTCGAAACAGAATGGTTGAATGGCTTAACAGATTTTTTTGAACCGATGAGGTCAAACAGATGAACAGTTGACCAAACAGTAGTGTTTCACTTACTCTCTGCTCCTGAGTACCAATCAAGCACACAGCTCTGATGGTTGGACACCACCGCTCAAACTCTGACATCCAGTTGGTTAATGTGGACTTTGGAACAATCACGAGGTGCGGGCCAGGAATCTCCCGAAAATGCTTCATGTAGCCCAACAGGGAAATGGTCTGTAAAGTCTTGCCTAGACCCTATACAAATAGAAAAACAGCTGTTTTATGACCTTCTAACTTCCTCAAAAGTAACTCTGATTCCTAGAAGTTTTCACATTTTAAAGCTAAAACCCAATTTATACTAGTTCTGGTCTTATAGCTAGAGCTACTGTTGAGGACTGGAAAGATTGGTTCTAAATCAGCACTGTATGTGTTAATTAAAAAAAAAAACAAAACTATACATACATAAATGAACTTTATTTATAGTCGAATTTGAGAGTAGCCTGAAAGGCTAATATCTTCGAGAACATAACTAGTATAAAGGAGGAAAAAAATTACATAAATAAAAAGGAAAATCTATTTCATTGGATTATGTTACATACATGAAAAATGTTAAATGAAGAATGACCACATATATTTCGTGAAAATGCAAGTATGTGTATGAAAGACTGCGATACATTATTCTTCCACTAAGGGTAAAAAAAAAACAGAGCCTAAAAAAAGGTATCAAGAAGGATTCTTTTCTGTAGATGTAGAATAACATATTATAACTATTCTACTTTACCATTTCATCAGCCAAAATTCCATTGATTCCATTTTCAAATAGTGAAATCAGCCAATTGAGACCTCTAATCTGATAATCTCGCATTTCACCTTTTTTGATATCTGCAAAGCAAAATATTCAAATTGCTTTATTGTCTCTGCCAATAATTAATTTAACTAACTTGTTGTACAACGTTACTGTACATAGCATAATGCATGTATACGTATATCGGCACCAGAGGAGAGATTCAAAGATAGTCCTCCCTTATAAAGACCTCAAACATTTCATTACAGACACACTGATCTTGCCATTGCTGTACTTTTTCGGGAAATGCTGCACTATAATAATATTAGCCCAAGGGATGCCAAAGGAACAAAGAAAGAAATAAAAACCTATTACAAAAACGTATGTAAGCAAATGTACATGTTGTAGGTAATTTTTTTCCTAGGTAAATGGTGTCTTTAGAAAACACCCATTGATCATTATCTTAGACTCAGACTTGTGAAAACGTTGAGTGTACAAGTAAGACAAGTTACTTACAGTGTGGATTCTGATCAAAATGAATAACAGACTTTTGTGCATGCTTGTTTTCGCTGATCAACTCTTCATCTTCTTCTTGTTCTGTGCGACGATGCCGATGACTTAAATGAAAAAAAAGTGTAACATTATAAATCAAAAATCCAATCCAAGGCTTTCAGTAACACAGACATCCGTAAGATTGAACATAATTATTGGCTAATCCCTTGGCCCTTTGTTATACCAAGTTCCAGTGTAGTTCTTTTTAGAGTTTGACAAAGTTAAAAATTGGGATATTAATAAAAATTTTGGTTTGGGACACTGTTGAAGCAGCAAGAGTGAAAGGTACTTGACTGTATCTAAAAACTTCAACATCCACTTACTCTCCACAATCAGACAATTTTCTACTTCTGCTTGGAAACTGCGGTGCCTTCATTTTCAAAGGACTGGAAGGCTGTTTCTTTGATCTTGTTGTGTTCATAAAATGAGCAAAGATCTCAGTCTGTTGTAGCAGGTAATTAAACCTTGTGGCCTTGTCAGCAGCCTGCAGAAGAAAAAAGCAAATACCAAATTTTCCAGTTAACTACACATACATGTACAAGCAGGTTTGTAGAAAGTAGCCTGCTGCCGGCGAAAATCGCTGCCTACTTGGTCAGTATCGGCCAGCTACACTGCTTAGCATTTCTTTACAGATGGTGTTTTTTTTAAAAATAAAATATCCCTGGACTGGCCGCCTACTTTGACAACTGAGCCATCTACTTCAAAACTTTCTGACAACTCTGACACGCCAAACTTAATAATAATATTATTATTATTTCCATTACAAAGAAGAGACTAAGACTGTAACCATCTCATGCCTTAAGTCACCAACAATAATATTTTATAGAATATAATCTACTGACATTATACATGGCTGGTTTGTTATATACAAGTGGGCTAAAATGAAATAAGGTATAATAATATCATTAAAATGAGATAAACTCCATCAAAGCTGTACCTAATAATCATAAAATTACTAATCTATTCGAAGGAAGGATTAGCCCAGTTGGTTAGTGTGCCACCTTCTGTGCAGGAGGTCCCGAGTCCTGTCTGTGTTGCTTTAAGTAGCTTTAAATACCCGTAAAATGGAGCACTGATACAGACAGGGCTGAAAATAACGGACAGCAGGTCGCCGGTCATGATGACCGGCCAAATATTTTTTAGCCCGGACAAACCCCGATTCTGGCCAGTCAAATTATGAATACCATAATTTTTTTTTGCCCAAGGAATATCGAATTATGCTGGCAATAGATCGTTATTACTACATTAACGTTCACATTTTTGACATTAAGTTGGTGAAAAATGCTTCAGTTGCACCTTGTAGAGTTCGTTTCCACAGTTTTCGTGCGTTTTAATGTTACGTTCTACTTTGAGTATCATCGTACGGCGTTGTCTGAAGTCTCTCAAGTAAAAAGTGAAGCGTCAATCCTTTTTAAACTCTCAAGGTTCAGGAAATGGAATACACATACAGTTCAACAAACTTTAGGAATTACCAAAAAAAAATAATAATTTGGGTTATTTTACATAATCTGCACACGATTGTTTTACGTTGATGTTCCGAAATGAACATCGGTCAAACTTTTTCCTTGCCTGGAACGTGATCGAAAGTCTCTTCAAACTGAAGAATCGTCGCTAATATTTTTGGCAAAGAAGTTGATTTGCATTGGCGTGTTTATCATCAGAAGTCAATAAATACACAGCAGAGCTTTCATTTGGGTCATCGCGCAACATTTTATCCCGTAGGGCTCAAATGTCAACAGAAATTTTCATAAAGTTGTTTACAAGAATGAGATAGACGACGAGACAGTGACGACCTTCCCTCTAGCCTGCGAAAACATCCGTTTCTCCTCGCTCTTCGCCGCCCCAGCGGCGAAGAGCGAGGAGAAACGGATGTTTTCGCAGGCTACCTTCCCTCTTGATTAGCTTAAATTTTTATGAGACTATTCTGGAATCGAGTCTTCAAACGAGATTCATGTTCGACATAAAAGAAATTATTATTAATCGATGCGCTAACAATATTCCCGGAGAAACACAGGATGACCTGTTGAGAATTGCGATCGATCTGCCCGAATTCCGTGGAATTCCCAAAGAAGGTTGCATTACTGATTACAGCAAAGCAGAAAGTACAGTAAGATTTGCAACGTTGCGTTACTTTTCAACTCAGTTTGTTATTCACTTTGTTACGTTTCATTACGACATGACGACATGAAATTAATTTATTGCAACGTTCTTTTTCTTAGAAGGATTTAGTGCAAAGCAAAGCAGCAAAATAAGCCAAAGAAAAAAGAAATCATTGCAGTTTTATAGAGCATTAAGCGACAACTGTATGGAAAATAAAATGTTTGTATCCAAAAATGACCGGTTAAAGTGACCGGTAAGACCAGAGTTTGACCGGTCAAGTCCGCGATCAGGCCGGACATTGTCCGTTGACCGGCCGTTATTTTCAGCCCTGTACAGAGAAGAGGGGTAAAATGAGCCCACAGTTGGCCTCAGGTTTGTTAGTCAGATGACTATTTTGAGTTACCAACACAAAATAAGGGTTCTTGATCTTACCTCTTTTTACCTTAACCTTTTATTAGAAGGTATGTTTGAGAAAACATGGAGTCGACTTGACTCAACCTCTATTTCTACAAAGAGTATGGCAATGCAACTTGTGTTATAAAATTGACTCAGTGAATTGTCTTGTCATGAGTGACTACTTAGTAACTTCTTACCACTTTCTCTTCATATCCCTTTGGAGTGGGTTGATAACCTGCAGCAGCCTTCCGGCCTTTGGATTTTGGAGCGGATTCTTCAACTTCATCTCCAGACTAAACAGAAAACCATTTAAACATTCCTCAGATTTACAGTTAGGTGTATGTCACAAGAAATATTTAGCACCTGAAATTGATCATAGCCAAAACAGGTTCCCCACAAAACTGAAAACAGAAGTTGGTATGACAGCGTGCAAAAAAACTTGTGTCTGATAGCCTGGGGCTGGTGGATTTTGCTATGGGGCTAGCAAATTAATTTTTTTCTTACCTTGCCTGATCAGCAAGTGAAGTTTTTTGAGGGATTCAAAGTAAAGAAGAACTGAGTTATCAATCTTGCTCATCAAAAGGTAACTGGAGCCAGTTGAAATGACTTTAGGGCTGGTACATGCTAGTTGGAGCGACAGCTTGCTTGAATGGCACAGGGTTCTCAATAGATTTTTAAGTAGGAGGTGATCACTGATAAAGTAGGAGGCTCTTCAGCAAAGCCAGAGGTGTCAAAACAAAGCAAAGAAAAGCGACTTAAACACAAAGTAAGCGGCTATAAATCCCAAAGTAAGCGACGATCAATTGCCGGGTGCCGCCTTCTATTGAGAACCCTGATGGCAAGCTGTAAAATTGACTTTCTTTGCACCCTGTATGATATACTCTTATGGGTATTTTGTGGACAAGCAATTTTGGGTGTAAAATGATTTCTTTTAACATGTTGGGTTTATGAACTGCTAAACTCAGAGTTTAGGTGGATGTCCAGAGGAGTGTATGGAACTAACTGAGTGCATGATGTACCGGCAAATTCATAGTATTTAACTAGGGAAGGGAGGCTGGAAAAAAAGCCAAGATGCAAGGTACTTTTAGGAATTTTTGGGTGGTGATGTGCCACAAGGATATTGGAAACCATTCGGGCAAGCTGTAGCTAGCATGTACCAGCCCACAAGTCATTTCAACTAGCCCTCAAACCCTTTTTGATCAGCTGGATTTATTACAGTCCTTCTGTAATTTGAATTTCCCTAAAAAACAGCACTTGCCCGTCGGGCAAGTTAAGAACAAAAATCATTAGCCCGATACCAAAATCCACTAGCCCTGGGCTATCGGACATAACTTTCTTTGCATGCCCAAGGTGCAAAATAATAATTTACTGCATGTGTCCCGTAGGATGCAAAGAATGATCAGTCGATTTGAAGATTTTTTGGTAGAATGTACTGTTTTTGTGATTTCATCTGTTGTTAAAAGATGCATATTTATTTTAGTCTTTTTTGTGCTTTAAATATACAGTTGTATAGAAGGACTTTATTATTTTAATTTCAGTAAACTGTAATAAAGAGTTTTGGCATCTGTCTCCAGATTAACTGACTGGTTACATAAAGGCCCAAGCATTTTCAATTTAGAACTCCTTGTTTTTGTGAACTGGGACTCATTGGTTATGGACAGGGACTCATGATTTTTCACAAGATGAGTACCAGGACTCACCATAACTATTTGTAATAAAATCACTGCCCAAACAAGACTAAACTCCCCAAATTCCTCCCAATCCTGGAGTCACTAATTCAACCTCATTCCCAGGGTCCTCTCCTACCCTTCCCTGCAGAGCGAGAGAGAGAGAGTGTGTCACTAATTCCCATCTAATGATGCTTGCTTTGTTATTAAAACGAGTTGAAGGTAAAAATAAATTTGCCAATTTCCCTAGTCTAGACTAAAATCTTCAACCAGTGAAAAATGATCCCACAATGTAGACCCAGACTCTCTGATTTCTATACCCTATCCCATACAAAACTGCTTCAATACCACACCCTTCTAAAAAAAATTACAAGAAACTAATACAACATATAAGCTTTCTGAAATCCTTTGCTTTGTAACTAAAGCGAGTTGAAGGTAAAAATAAATTTTCGGATTTCCATAGTCATTATTAATTAGTTATCACTGTTTTTAAAGAAAGGGCACAGCTCCAACTAGCTGAAATCAAATGTGATTGCTTTTTACTTGCAAATAGATTTTTATATAATATTTAAAATTATTATAATTTTCTTGTTTTTAATGCTTTTTCTTGTTGATGGTTTTTTAAATTAATGTATAATTGCCCCTGCAGGGATTTCGCCCAGAGGCGAAATCCCGAGGAACTCTAGTCCTCTAGTAACTCGCGCGTATATTAAGGACAGTACTTACAGTTCAAATATACAGTCAGTATACTAGAAAAAATCTCGATTTGCTCGAACAGGGGCCGCGAGGAATCGGTAGGTAATGATGACGTTTCTATTGTTTGCACCCGCTAGTACGAAATGGTTAGGATGACGTAAAGACAGAAAATCCCAAAGGGACCGCTCAGGTAGATTTTGTGACATTTATAGTGCAGTCATACTTCGATACTCTTTTGCGTTACGCAGTGACATTCTGTGGAGCAGTTGTTTTAAAAGTTATGAACCAAAAGACACTCGTTAAGCGCAGATGAGGTTATAAGGTGTGTTAAACTGTGTATATATAAACACTTGGAGAGTTTGCCAGACACGAGTTCAGAAATCTTTGATTTATATTGGAAACCTTGCCAGACACTCTTTCTCTCTCTTTGCAGAATAAGACTCAGCCCCAAACAAGCAAGGTGAGTGAACAACGGCTAGCTTATCAGTAGCAGATTGATGGACAATTACAGAAATTCGCCGACAATCAAATTCTGTGATGACTTATTCCCTGCTCACAGATGTCCTTCCATTATAAAGTTTCAAGTAAGACTAGAATGCGCGAGCGCGAATCGATCAAACGTCCTTTTAATTTCTAAGGCTTACTTTCCGGCATATAAAATGAACTGAATGTAAAAAGGGAAAGAGAAATAGTGAAAAATTCATCTTCTAATTAAATCTTTTCTTATGGTTTAGAATAAACTTTTCTCGAAACTGAGAATGTTTTGATCAAAGCTGTGGAAATCGAGCTGAACCTTGCGTTTCCTGTATTTATCTCACCTATTGTATGGAATATGTGTGAAAATCTTCATTATGAATCCGTATATTTCAAAGAGCTACACAACCAGCAAGAATACTATTGACCGACAATATACAGAATGGGGGCAGCTTTAGTGTCAACTATTACTAGTTATATTTCCTTAGTTGGTAAATTCACAGATGTATAGCTACTATGTCGCGAAACTGCGAATAAACTGTTATTATTATTATTATTATTATTATTAATCAGGCCATGCAAACCTTGTGCTGGTAAGTAAAGCATATTTACAACTTATACATAATCTAAAGATGACAACTGTGGTAGTTACAAACAAATTTAGAATGTCTTTAGCTTTTACTGAAACAGTGATTAAAATCTAACTTCTCATTATACCTTTATGAGCTAACATCTTGGAATTTTTGTTTAATGCGATGTTAAAAAGTTCCGCGGGTGTACTGTTCATAAACTGCCGCTAAAGATTTCAATACAATTAAATATCTGATCCACACAGAAGAGCTTTACGACGACAGTACGGTGTTGCACAATGAACATCTCTACTAAACCTTATGTATCTTTGTTCATTTCGTGCAGGACTGTCAAAAACTGAATTTGCCCCTTAAAATGACTCTTAAGTTTGTGAAAGTTTCGCACCCTCCTAAGGCTCTCTGCCTAACAAAGTGTGATCGAATTCTCCATTGTCTGCAATGAAGAAGGTTCATGGATTTTGAGAAAGAAAGGACAACAATATGAAATGCACATGGCTAAGTGGACGGATGTGGATTTCCCGCTCGACCTCAAACTCACGGTCACTTTTCGCAAGCATCACCCGAAAGAGATTCAAATTTCGATCAAAAGACAAACCCTGTGACAGTACCTGTTCTGGCGTTGAACTTTCGCTGCTGGTCGACCCCTCTTCTTCTCGGTTAGGCATCTTTCTGAGAGAACGAAACGCTACAATCACAAAAAAAAGCCGGGAAGAAGGCTTTTGGCGGTACGCGGTACGAAAAGATTTCTGGGATGGTCGAAGGTCCATTTTCCACAAGGGACAGAACAAATACAATCAAAGAAGACCCTATTTACCAGTCCTCTCTGGAAAAAATGAAGCTTTTAGTGGGTTCTGGGATAGCTTATAGGTCTTTTCACTGGGGTACCCAAGATGATGAAAGAAAACTGTCCCTAGTTTCCAGGCTTGGATGAGCTCTCTCCAATCCTCGTGGAAGACAAAATGGCGACCAACAGTGCTAAGCGTGTCTTGTAAACTTGTCTTAATTTTAGAACGACTCCGCGGAGAAATAGACTTAAAAACCGCCGAAAAGATGATCCTAATAGTTAAAGAGCTATTCAATTCCACAAAACCAACAAATTGTTGGTTAATTTCTTGAATTTCCGGGTTAGTGTGAAAAGCTGACGGTGCAAGTGCGACACGCTTTGTCGAAGGGCGATCTATTTTCGAAGTCTTTTACGTGGATCACGATGCAGATTAAGAGCGTGGAAGCCTTGAAATCTTGGTTAACAACTCGTTTGGAGTCAGTGTGAGTATATGATGGCAAAGATGTAAGATTGCTCTTCACGTGATTTGTTAATTAATGGTTGTTTCTTTATAGCTTTTTTAAATTCCTAATTTTATTTTGGACTGATCATAATCCAATCGCGCCATTTGACCTGTAAGGTAACCATATATAGATGAAATGGTGTACAGTTACGGGCAAACTAACTGTTAATTTGGGCAAATTGGTTTGAATAAATGTGTTGCCTTTGCGTTAGTTGTAACTGGTACACTGAGGGGTAACTGATGCAGGAAGATTATTTTTGTTTGCTCAATATTGTTGTCACCCTACTGAGGTCTTCTTAGGGTAAAATTTGGACAAGTGACATGGCCTTGAAACAGCGACATAAGACAAACAACGTGAAGATGGGATGAATACTGACAGAGACATGGCCTACGCTTCAAAACTCGAAACAGCCGTATTTAAAATTTAGACTAGGGACATACGTACAGCCCCCTTATGGGGGCCTCACCATTGCACTAGATACATTTTGCAGGCAACTGATCAAGTCGGCCAAAAGTCATCTTGCTTGAGGTTATGATGACCGAACCCGAGAGTTAATTTACACTAAGATAAATGACAGCATAGAAACATTTTTGTACTTGTCATTCCTCAAGCCTGACAACAACAGTAAGTGTAAAATAGCAGTGACTGCAGCGCTGTACAAAAGTGTCCTGTGTTATAATTTTGAGCATCGTGTAGGTCAGATGACTTTTGAGCGACTTGACGTTGTGCACCACCTTTAATGGTCAGGTAGAAAGACTGTTTGAGGTAAATAATACTCATAATATATGTAGATTTTTTCCCTCATCACCATCTTTTTTTTAGCTTTACTTGGTAGGCTCCTTAAACCTTTCATAAACCATCAACGTGTTGTTGATAGCTGGTTTGGTGACAGACAACCAATGGGTTTGACACGCACATTAGCCATTAATAATTTTTTTGAATCCTGTTTTTCTTTAATTATTGATATTTGTATTATAGTTGTGATGCTGATCCCGCTGCTTTAGCTAAATATGTTGTGGCTTTGGTAAAAAAGGACAAGCCCGTGGAAGAACTCAAGGAGATTTGCATTGACCAGTTAGAAGTATTCCTTTCTGATGGTGAGTTCGGTGCTTCACAAAGTAATGTAATTATTTATTATTATTTCATATATTTATTTCCCTTTCAGAAAATATCCAAACCCTCACCACGGAAGGATTTGGAATTTCCATGGGGGGTGTGTGTGTGTGTGTGTGTGTGTGTGGGGGGGGGTCAGAGACCCAGGAAATTCCAGAGGGGAGGGGGGTTGGACAATAAAAATCACTTTCCAAGGAGATAATTTCGAACTCAGTACGAAAATTGCTACTTACTGATCTGGTAGATCAGTTTTGAGAACATAAACAAGTTTAACTATATCATTTTATGATTGTTTTTTCATCTATTTTCTTTCTTCCAAAAGCGTTATGTATGCAAATCCAAAGGAATCAGGCCCCTGTTAGGCCGACAAAAACTTGACTTGTCACGTGCATAATAGTGCTCCCATTACTCATCACCAGTCTCCTTAGAGACATAAATGAGTAACAGATGTGGTTACATAGCTCTGGTACAAAAAGCACTTGTGACTAGCTACATGTACGTTTCTTCTATCTCCACATTGCATCGATCAGTTGATCGAAAAACAGTACAATGGTGAAAGTTTCGTTTCAAGTAGCAGAAGGTGTATGATCTAACCATTTCAGAATGTAGAGTTTTTATTCTCCTTTTCGTTTTCCCTTAATTTTGTGGTTGAAAATTTGATGTGTTTGCAATCGTTCTCACGCTGAAATGACATTAATTCCATCAACATTACGGCCATGTTATTGCCTGTTTGGATGTGCAGGCAGCTTCCAGACTAAACATTATAAACACACAGCTGTAGTTTTAGAGCAAAAAATGTTATCACAGGTGACAGTGAACAATACTTACATGTAGGGTATTAGATCTGCTGTAAACCCATTTGTTTCAAAAATTTATTTCCCATTATTGGAGGTGCCATTTTTTTAAGAATAATTAGGGCTGCAAGACAAAGGAAATTGAGAATAAACCTACGGGTAAATATTTTTAACTTGAATCTAGTACTGAGCTGTAACGTTAATCCAAAAGAAGCTGACAAACAGGAACACATAACAGATAGCATACCCGGAGAAAATGGAAATAAAACATTACAGTCACTTGACAACTTAATTATACTGTGCATAAATTGATTCAGCTGAGGAAGCCTTATGTTATAAGCCCTGTGGTTTCTATTAAAAGCTTCCTCACCACTTTCGTTCTGTACTGTATTTTTTCTTTCTTTCTTTGTACATTTTGTGAGGAAAAATAAATAAATATAATAATATTATTTATGCAAATGCCATACAACATTAAAAATTCTTTAGGCCCTGCTTAAAGCCTTAAACTTTCTGGATAGTTGTGATAGCTATAGGAAGAGTATTGAACAGTGAGGGGCCATCAAGATTAAAGGCCTTGTTCCCAAGGGTTTTGGACTTAGTTGTGGAGACCTTTAATTTGTAGTTGTTATCTATATTACAGAATGAATCATCTACATGTACATGTATGTTACTAATAACCATTTTATTTTGTATCTCCAGAAACTGCCAAATTTGTAAATGAGTTGTTTGAAGCACTTACAAACTCTGCGTACCTACCTCAGACACTCATAGAACCCAGCCCTCCTCCAGTTCCTGTTCCTACCTCAGTACTTCCTCCGCAGCCAACACCCACAACTACAACAACACAGGAAAAACCACGAAAAACATCATTATCAGAAGATGTTTTAACGACAAGAGTACTGGCAGAGGTAAGTGGAGATACATGTAACAACTTTATAATTCTTACAGGGTTTGCAAATTAATTTTTATTGATGAGTGGAGTCAGTGTGACTTCTGCTTCGCAAATTTTGGAGTCATTTTGGAATATTTGGAGTCAAGTATCACAACAAAAAAAGCCATTTTCAGACTTTCCAGCATGTGGCCCTGGCATGTATACACTATCATGAGGGATACACGAAGTAGCTGTGTGGTCCGCGGAAAGCTCAAATCCATGATGGCGGTCATTGATTAAACTTAGATTGTAATTTTCCCTCTTCATGTTTTGTCGTACAGTATAATTCTTTAACTTCAATGATTTAATTTAGGTTTACAATGTTTACAATATTAACGTAAATTGTATTTGTTGTGAAAGAGGTAAGGACAAAACTGTTTGTTAACGAAAATTTCTGGAGTCGAAGTGACTCTCTCCGTAACCTCAGTGGAGTCATCTGAACAATTTTGGTGTAAAATAGGCCAAATTTGGCGTATTTGCAAACCCTGATTCTTAGCAGAAAGGCCACGAATGATTGCTGTTGCTCCTCCTTGAATTAATTATCTAAAAGCAACAACTTTTTGTGAGAATATTGGCCAATATTGATACATTGTAAACAGTCACGTGCTTCGTTTTCATGAATTTCAGAGTTGTTGTTGAACAATTAACCACTATCTTGAAGTGCTCTCTTCATTTTTGTCTCTTGTTCTCCGGCTTGATACACCAGTAATAAATGCTACACTTTTCATCTCTAGTATGTTTAAAGTGGGTGTGGGTCTTGAAGCTGTGCAAAGAAAAAATTAAACTTCTCAAATATAGATGAGGTTGGTTGTAGGTGACCTAAAGGATGGTGGTACCAAGTGCATAAGAGATGTACATATTGTATCCATGGCAATCAGTGAGCAGCAACAACCAGCAGGACCATGACCACGTAGATTAGTGGAAAAATAACATGGTATACTCTAACATGTACCTGAAAGGGAGGGATTAGGGATAGATTAGCAGAAAGCGGCATAGATGCTAAACATGCTTAATTTATTGCACAATGAATCTCAGTAATTTGATTGCCATTCAAGGAAGTGGTGAAGCCCATGTAAAGATTTTGAACTTCTTTGTTTGTGAATGATTAAAATTAATGCTGTGAGACTGTTGTTGTGTTTACTTTTGTAACAGATGAAAATATTTTTGGCTTTTTTTCAGCCTGATGATGATGATAGAGATTTCAAACGAACAAGAAGAACCACAGAAAGTAGTGATCGTAGCGCTGCTGGAGGCAGTTCTATTGTGACAACCACTGGAGATAGATCTCGTAAACGAAGAGCGGATGAGGATAGAAGCAGAGATGACCTTGTAAAGATTCCAAGAGAGGAACTAAGTGGAGTAAGGAGAGGGGATTCGGAACCCAGAGATGATCAGGCACCTAAAAACAGGCCTGATTCCGCACCTTTTGACAATGTAACTTACCCCATTCCCAGCTCACTGCATCGTGACAGGGGTAACAGGTACGGTCAAGATGTTCAGGATTTACGAATGGGTATGCACCCTCATGAGGACTTTAGAGGCAGACATGGCAGCCCAACCAGGGATCGCAGAGGTGGAAGGATGCGCAACTTTCACGACCGAGACCGGGACCGATACAGAGATGACCGACTGCGACGTGAAAGAAGGGATGATAGGGAGAGGGGTATGGGGAGGAAGTCTCGTTGCCGTGACTATGATGGTATGTTTTTTTTTGTCTGAAAGTACTGAATCTGAGTTGTAGCTAGCATAAGACAAACCTACTGTAGGCCCCTTTAATTACTTTGGGAAGAATCGTGATTTAAAGGGGTACCCAGAAATAATGTCTTTCTGGTGCAGAGGGGTATTATATTGATGATGTTGATGATGATCCATAAAACAACACCAACTGATTTCTGATAAACTACTATATTCTCCTCAGAAATTACCTAATATTTTCTTGTGAAACCAAAAGAGAATTTGAGATTAGATCTAAAGTTAATTAGGACCTTATTCAATACACCTCTTCATTATTTATTTTCCGTTGTGTGAGTAAGAGAAAAGTATTTGGGTATGAGGCAAAGTATTGAAAATTAAAGTAAAAAAGACGTGTGTAGTTTTCTAATAGATAAATAAATACACAAATAAAATCAAACCAATTTAATTAAAACTAATTTTTGAGTACAGCTGTACGGCTGATTTACACGTAAATTGTGGCTCCACTGTAGTGGATTCTCAACAAAGGTTTTTTTTTGGCTTACATTTCAACAGAAAAAGGATTTTGTATGCGAGGGGAGCTGTGTCCTTTTGACCATGGTAATGATCCTGTGGTGGTACAAGATATGCTACCTCCAGGGATGTTAGGATTCCCTGCATCCACTGGACCTCCTTTCCTTCCTGATGGCCAACCAATCCCCGCGGCAGCACTACCGGGGAATGCTGGCCCTATCCCTGGGAATTATCCTCCTCCAAACTCCCAACCGCCGCCCCCTGGGACATCAGGCACATTACCTAATGATGGTCCAAAATGCAAAGGTGCTCAGGAAGGTCCTGATACAACTGTACCTGTGAGTGGCCCAAGACCCTCAGCCCCAGCCATCATGGTACCTCCACGTAGTCAAGCACCTGTTATGCCACCCCATGCTGTTCATATGATGCAGCAACCAATACTACGGGGGCAGGCACCCCGCCCTCCATTTATGAAGCCATTTGAAGGTGGGTCTTATTTTTTCATTTCTTTTGCACTTGCTTTTGGTGTCAGACTTTGAAGTATAATCCACACACGTACATTCAAATAATAATGTGATATGTTAAGTTCAGTAGGTTCAGTAAAATTGACTGCTTCGTAACTTTAGCTTCATTTCCTAGATTGTTGTAAGTTTTGTTATTGAAGTCTTTGAATCAAAGATTTATTTTTTAACTGGCTGTTAACTTACGGTGGATTTTTTTGGGAAGATCTTACCTGTAACTTTAACTCTTGAATCTGAAAATAGTGTTTGTGTGTCTTTACTGAAATACACAAATGGTTTTTAAGAATTATTTTATTCTCCAAATTGATTCAGAAAAATCCAAATCTGAATCTGAATGCTCAGCTCAGATACTGTACTTAACATGAGTGGAATTGAATTCAAGGAATTAAGTTTACGTAAAGTACAGCATCGGAATCAATTTAAAATGGCTAAGTTAATTTGGATTGGCTCAGCTGTTGTTTACACCAGGGTCAGCTGTGAATGATGGCTGTGAACCAGCATTGATTCAGATGCTGAACTTAACATGAGCCAAACAATATTTATAAGTTTTTGTGATGTACTGTTAATGCAGTGCTCATTTTTACCCTTTTAAATTTAGTCCAGCTGGTATACAGATTGGTGTCCAAATTAATTCAGCTGGCCTAAATTAATTGGATCGGCCTAATGTCAAATTTGATTCCACTAGTTTGAATTAAGGCATCTGAACTTGCCCTAAGAGTCTACTTTTGCCTTCTTTCAAAGAAACACACTCAAAGTTTGTCAGAGAAACTTTACAAACTTTTCTATGTATTTTTTTCACTTCAGATTCCTACAATCCAGAGCAGCCACAGTTTGACCGCACCCCTGTGTGGATGAGGCTGGGTAATGGCCGTCCTCCTCATCCCCTTCCCGCCCGCGGAGGGTTTCATCCCATGATGGCTTTACGATCAAGAGAACTATTGCCCGTCACTCCCAATCAAACTCAACTTACTGTTCGAGGTAATTAAACAACAGCAGATTTTTTAGACCTCTCCTTTTTGTAACTAGCAACCTGTAACATGTTCAAGGGCTGACTTTCTAATCTCATGTCACCTACTCTGATTCTTTCATTTGACTTAAATGACAGTGTGATTAAAGGCTTACAGTGCACTTTGAAAAACTACTATGACAAAAAAAAAACAAAAACAAAAACAAAAAAAATATCTAGTAATATTGCAGCAAACATCACCAACAAATGTTCAGTTTTGGTGTTCATTTGGCGAAATTCAAATTATGTTTCAAAAATGTCTAAAAAAAAAACAGACTCAGAAAAAAATATGATCACACTGTTGCATTTAGGTCAATCTGTGCATGAATGTATAGGTGTAGCTCTGGATTCCATAACTTTGCTTTTCTTTATAATCAGTAGTACCCAAGACTGTGCTTTAGTTATGCTTGGCAGCTCCTCCCAACTTACTTCTACCTTGGGTGACAGAGAAACCTTAGTTTTTGCATAACAATTATGTACCTGGTACCCTGGATTTTATATGTTCAAGGCTCCCAAGAATTTCCTTTAAGCACAGCCTTATAATGATCAACCCACAATTGCAACACTGACTATTTTTTCCTGTTCTCATTATTATTTTGTTGATTTTTGTGCATCAAGTCCCTGGTATATCTGCCCCACCTCCAACAGTACCCACCATGCCTGACAGAGTAGTCATCCACCCAGATGCAACAAACAACACCCCTGTACCACCCCAAGAGCAACCACCGCAACAACAGCAGCAGTCCTCAGGTGTACCCCAGCCGGGTGTGGCACAAGCTCCCAGCTCTGTTAATCACACCGCCCCTGTCAAGAACAGACTTGGGTTTCCAAGGAAATTCAGTGATACATTAGAGTTGAAAAGGATTCCTCGTGACCTGAACAACATTGCCAAGTTGAATGAGCATTTTCAAAGATTTGGTTCTATCACAAATATTCAGGTAGAAGAATTGTGTGGAATTGTAAATAATTGCTCTAAAGAGCTAACAACATTGTTGTTACATTAAAGCTAGTTGTACAGGTTGTAGGTTGCCCAATGTTCATAAAATCCTATAATATAGTAGACTGTTTACAGCCCCCTATTTTTTCGTAAAATCATCATGATCAAGCGCTTACTGGTACAGACAGTTCTTTCAAGTGGCCATCTTGGTTTCTTATTTACTGAGGGGGTGAGCATCAGGTTTCCATCCCCCACCTCCTAAGTAGATTTGACACTCATCCCCAGGCTAGACTCAGAACACTTAAGACCAAGATGGCTGCCTGTAACACAAAGTGCTTGATCTGGGCAATCTGAGGGAAAAGTAGGGGATTGTGAACAGTCTAATAACAGTCCTTTTGTTGAAAGTATAGTGTATAAAATGATGATGTTTTTTAGGTCTGTGCATTTGGAGATCCTGAAGCTGCATTGGTACAGTTTTCACATCACACTGAAGCAAAAGCAGCACACTCTTGTCCTGATGCTGTCCTTGGTAACCGGTTTATCCGAGTGTTCTGGCACAATCCTGACAGACAACAAAACAATAAGGTGGGTTAGTGTGAACTTGTCCCAACATTTAGAAGGCTTATAGAACGTTATTTGTTATTTGAATCCCAAAAAACTTTGTTGTGCATTTTATTTTAGTAGCCACTACAATGACTGTTGAAAATGACTGATGTCTTTAAAACTGCCATCCATGTTTGAAAAGCAGTTACTGAATTGGTACAAGACTCTGAAGATGACTACCTCACAGGTTGTTGAAATGTCAGTCATTGTCAACAACAACAGTCCTATTCAGGACTATGTTCACCCAGACGATCACACTCAACCTACTTATGAAACGACTCCTGGGTTCAAACCTTTTACAGTGTTTTATATGTTGTAGATGTTTCCAAATGCATATCTCGTTGACAGTTTCTTCTGTTATGTGTGCTCTGCAGTTGTGGGTTTCATCCACACACATATCAAGTTTCATGCACAGATGGTTAAGCAGTTAGGTTTCTGTCCTAAATCTTCAACTGTGCCAAATAATCCTGATGGGAAATAAAAATAGTGGTTTTATTTTTCAGTACCTTTCCTTGGTCATTACAGTGGAACTCTGATATAATGATTTTTGATGTCCCAGCAAAAGTTACAGTAAAATGTGTGGGACAGAACCCTGATAAATTGATCCTTGATATAACGATGTTCCCGGTATAATGATAAATATTCTATGCGCCAGCAAAAGTTACAGTAAAATATGTGGGACAGAACCCTGATATAATGATCTTCGATATAATTATAAACACTGTATTCCCGATATAACTATGAGATTTTAGTGGACCCGATATAACGATATTATCACAATTTAAGCAAAACATTGAATTTAATACAATAACATTAAAGAAATAGAGTAATCTCTAATGTTTCTGTCAACTTACTTGGTGTACTTGGGCTGTACATTATAACTCTGATAACAGAAACATTGAAACAAAAACGACTTAAGAAGGATTGTTGCAAGCGTGTCATGCACAATAATGCATTACTTGCTGGCCACTGTCTGTTTTTTTTTTTAAGGAAAAACAATGAATTTGCAAACTCAATAAGCAGAGACGAGAAAAGTTGCAACTTCAAAGGTTTAAGTTTAGTTTTGTTGCTCTTTTTTGATTTAAACCACAGAAAATACTGTGCAACCTTTGAAATCTTCTAGTAAAAGGCAAACTGTTTAAGGACATTGCTGTGTGCTCGAAATGTTACATTTGCAAATCATTTGATATTTATTACAAATAATATTTAGTGAAATAATGTATACAGTAAAAAAGTACATTCTAGGTTTACTCCGACATAACATCAGTTATTTTTTGGCCATATCGTTACATCGAGAGTTTCGATTTAGTGATATACTTTTACTGCTCCCTTGGCATATCGTTAAATTAGGGTTCCACTGTATGTGGACATTTTCTTTAGGATGGACATTCAAATCAAGGAGCCACAGTAGGAAGTGGTAATACAGAACCGGTCAAAGCTGAATCAACTACAACAGAGGATGCCAACAAGGTAATAATGGCATGCAAAGAAAGACGTGTCTGATAGCTAGTGGATTTTGCCATCGGGCTAGTGATTTTCGTTCTTCACTTGCCTGATGGGCAAGTGCTGTTTTTTGGGAAAATTCATATTACAGGATTGTAATTAATCCTGCTAATCAAAAAGGGTTTTGGGGCTGGTTGAAATGACTTGTGGGCTAGTTCATGCTCGCTACAGCTTGCCCGAATGGCAGGCTGTAAAACTGACTTTCATTGCACCCTGAATAATGGCTGTATTACATGTTAAAGGGGCTGTGTCACGGCAGCCCAGTTCCTTTTGTTTAATTTTGCCAATTACTCGCCCTCAATCGCTAGGGAACTTAAAGTAGGCAAAGATATTACATGTAAATGACAAAATCAGAGATCCGAGACAAACAAATATGTCTCCTGAGCATTATTTTTGAAGTTGCAAGCAGTAGGGATCAACTTTGAAAAACTGTTAGGCTGAACAGTTTTCAAAAATCCTAATTTCAATCCGTTTCAATCTTCTTGAGTTT
>OZ037784.1:31072319-31089819 GCA_964035525.1 Porites cylindrica | reverse complement strand
AAGCGGACTGAGAGCTTGTCAGTGAGATGGTTCGTTTTAAACCCACGAAAGGATAAGTGATGAATATGAAAATCATATACCAGTATTTAGAACTAACTGTTGTTATTTGACCTTGTTTTTTTTTAGGCCCAGAAAGCAATTCTTGACCAGGAGCTTGACCTGATAACACATCAGAATACTGGGGAAGACACGACAGAACTGAAGAAAAAAGTTGAAGAACTAAAGCAAGAGGTAGTTACTTGAGATACATTCAATCTGTCTGGTGCATCATTTTTAGCGTTTTGATAGATGTGAAATATTATGTGCAAATTCTCTATTGTAACATTTTCTCACATCTGTATTAAATGAAATGATGAATATATGATTGAATTTCACATGGTTCAATGTTAATTTTGTTGATCAGCAGTGTTCATCAACTTTTAAACAATGTATTGTGGTACATGGTACGTTGAACTGGGCCATTAAACATTGTAATGCTGATGAATGAGAATGCGGCTGTAGTAAATAAAGATGGACTTTATTTTAGCAATTACACCCCAACAGTGCTTGTAGTTGTTAATCAAAGAATGTTTAAATTTGTTAAACCCAGTGTGTTTGGCTTTAAGTAGTTCACAGCAGGAATATATCTACAATACTTGTCAAAAATCTTGAAACACATGTGCGTTTCCCCTTCTCCAATTTTGATTTGGGTATTACAGCCGCCTCACTGCCCCAAAATGTGTGTGGCTCAACATTGGGGAAGGGGAGGGGCACATTTGAGTGAGAACAAAAGTGTGAAGAGTGAGTAATAAATTTTAGAGAAAATTCAAGAGAAGCAGTGTCTGTTTCATTGATTTGTGAGGAGTATTGTAGTTACTGACCATGCACGCTTTTTAGGCAAAATCTCTTGGCTTACTGGATCCACCCACAAAGGGACGAGGAAGAGGAGTTGTAAGAGGACGTGGCAGAGGAACACCAGTGAGAAGCAGACCACTTCCAAGAACAACACGGGTGTGGACAAGAGACAGTGCTTCATTAGACCATCGACCGAGGCGGATCAGTGTTGGAGAAATAACAACTGAACAGAAGGAAGATATTACAGAGCACTTTAAAGTAAGTACTATGACGTTTTCTTTTTGCTACTTTTCAAAGCTGAAATGAATCTATTTTGCTCAGGAGTATAACCAATTGTCAATGGTGAAAGAAGGGCACATCTCACTTGTCCCAAAGATGGCCTTTAATTTACATTCAGGACTTAATCCCTCAAGGTTACTGACTATTGAAGTAATAATGTCCAAAACGAAACACAGGTTTCATCCAATGTCATCTCACCAAAAATATCAATATCAAACTCAAGAGTGTTTCATGTTATATTCAGACACTGAGAAGTGGTTTGAAAAAAGGGTTTTGCAAGACCCACTTTGAGGATTCTGGATATTGGATGAAATACTGCGTGGAATTTAATACAAAAATGTATAGCTTCTCTCACAAACAAGACGATTTGAAGAAATTCAACAATTAAGTTCACGAAATCATATAGGAGTTGCCTCTGATATCCAAAACAATGTCAAAGTAGTGATTTCCTTGGTTTGTTATCGTGGATTACTTTTTGAGAATCAAGCTCATTTGTGGCCTTTGATTTACATTTGAATTTATTAGATTTGATTTCTTCCTGTCCTAGTTCCCTTATGTATTGAGACTGAGAATTCATGAAGCTGCAGCCAATGAAAGTTTGATTTATTAGAATAAATAAAGATCGGGAATTTACACGAAGCTAAATGTAATTTAGGCTAAGTTAAACAGGGAACCATGGTGGCCAGCAGTTTTTCTCCAGAGTTGGATGCAGGGTGACCAGGTTTAATGCTGTGATGCAGTGCAATGGGCCAAGAAGAATGTTACGATGGAGCTTTTGTAGTCACTAAAAAGTTATGTTTGTACATTAATAGTTGCCTTTTTGTTTTCTTCCTCTAGGAATTCGGTATTGTTGACAATGAAGAATATATTGATGATAAGGAAACTCTCAACTTGACTTTTAGGACAAGAAAAGAAGCCGAAATTGTAAGAATAATGGGCATTATCCATTTGGTCAATGTTTATTTCTAGTGTCTATCGCTCTTATGTCCCACCCATTTCCTCCCTCCTTTCTTTATTTGGGTTTACTTTGTATTGCATCAACTTATAAAGATTTCCGGGTGATAGCAGTGCAGTGGGGCACATGGCATTGAGAAATCCATGTTTTGATTTTTTTTGTTGAGTTGTGAACTGTGAGTAGTCTCCAATTCTCCCCCAAACTCCGGGCTGTTTTCTAGAAGAGCCCAGTGGCCCCTGGCGCCTAACTTTTTCTTTTGGGCCACAAGAAAATCTTAGTTTTTTCATGCAAAACATATGCTGGGTACCCTAGATTTTACAGGTTCAGAGCACTGGGCTCCCTTCAGTGTTCCTTAGTGCACAGCCTTGAAACTTAGTTGAGTTGTAACGTGTGAATGGTGAGCAGCTACTCCCCTGTCCTAACATTCAGTTACACACAAGGCCATTTTTTATCTCCCCTTTTTACTGGACAGATTAAGAAAGAGAGATTACTTGTAGTCCAGTTGAATTGGGAAATCCATAAAAGGATTTGAAAGCGGGCCTTTTTCTATTAACTATACCGTACGGTATAAAATTTAGTTTTGAAGATTTGCAGTTATTAATCGATATTGTTTTATACTGTCACTGGCTTTTCAATCAGAGCTTTATACAAGAATTTTATTATTTTTAGGCCTTCAATAAAGGCAAGACATTCAAAGGCAGAGCCTTGAAGGTTTCTTGGTATCGACCTCCATTGACGCCTACATCACCAGCAACAGCAGTACCAACTACACCGACGACTCCTACAGTGCTCAAGAAAGTAGAGGAAGAGTTAGGACTGGATATTGATGCTGAACTGGTGAGAACTCTATGAAATATAAACGTTTTGTGTATGTGTTGTGGTGTCCTAAACGGAGTTCTAAAGTGATAACGTTATAAAAATTAAAATTTGAAATTATGGGATTTGTCAGGATAGCCTGAAAGAACAACATCCAAGAGGCCTACTTGCCAAAAACTAGCATTGTGGGGCAAATTGTCTCTGAGATATTAGCCCAGTTATGCTCTGATGACTCCCTGCAAGTCCTTTTAAATTTGACTTGGGTCACAACGTTATGACCCGAGTCAAATTTATCTATTTGTAAATCCCATATCAGTGCGCATGCCCATTGATTATCCCATCTTTTAGTAATATGATTTAGAGAGTAAGGCTTTCTTGTTTGGGAGCCTTTCAGAACTCTTTTGTTTTGCTGTTAGACAACGGTTTATTTCAGAACAATTCATTTTCTTTTTGTTTTTTTAGGGAAAACATGAATTTGATGCGGATGCAGACGAAGCTTTGCTTCTTGGAGAAGATTTTGATGAAGAGGATGAAGAAGAAGATGAACGATCGTGGAAAAGATAGTTACAACTATTGTTTAAGTTGATACGGCCAAACTGAGTCGAAGCATTGTAAAATAATTGTCATGATTTAACTGTTTCAGACTTGTAACTAAAGTGAGCTTAGCTTTCTGTAACATTGTAACATCAAGCGTTAACTTCAGTGTATTCCAATCGTCTTTGAAAGAGCAAGATTTCTTGTGTGCATTTCGTCTGAAACGCACTGTCATCGCTCTCCAACGTCAAAGGCTAAGAGATCATACCCATCTCAATGTTTTATTGAAAAATACTTGTCTTTGACCTAGTTTAGGTTTTACTGTCTGTTGTATTAATTTTATAGTACTATAAGTTAAGTTGTAGTGAATACTTCTTTGTATTTTTGTGAAGGCCTGAGGATGCAAAAAAATGAAAGTGATGCTTAAAAAAGATATCAGTGGAAAAGAAAAGCAGAAAAATATTGAAAGTAAAAAAATGACTTCAGATTCACAATAAAAAATACTTCACATTTGAAAAGATTAAAGAAAACAACAACAACAACAACAACAACAACAAACAAACCAAAAATCTTACAAAAGTCAATGACCAATTCTTGTCTATGGTCACATTGTGACTGGTGATTAGAAGAGCACTGGAAAAGTGCTTTTGCTGACTGGACGAAGAAAGTTGAAGGTTGAAGAAGTGGCAAGAGTAGGAAAACAGAAGCCAAGAAGAAGATACAAGATTTGAATGGAGTAGGATGAAGTGTTATAGGAGCAGTAACAACGCTCAGGACAAGAGGGGTGAGTATACTGTACAATTTATACATGGTAGTTTCATATCTGTTCCAAATCTCCAATCAATGTTACAAAAAACTGAGTTTCCTCCAGTATAAAGATAACTCCTATGTTAAGGAAACTAGACTTGTGTTAATTTTCAAACGACATTGGATAGAGTAAGTGGAGTAATAGGAACACGGAAAACGGGCATCTACTCATTAAAATGCTAGACGCCACCTGGGCGTGACCTTACTGCCAGGGCTACCCCCCCCCCCTTCCCCCCACAAAAGGGCAAAAGACAGCCTGGGTCTACATGCAACATTTTACCGATGACCGTCTTATCTTCTTCGCTGAGTGAGTTTGATAGGCTAATAGCCTATCTTTGTTGGTTTTGTTTTTACGTATCGAAAATCTTAATTTTAATTTTTTTGTCTCTCGACGCTATCGTAGCCTTGTACACGGACGTTTTTAGGGGTTGTCGTCTTTCATCCCTCCCCACAAGGGGTGAAAGACGAGCTCCCCTAAAAACGTCTGCGTGGGAGGCTAATGCTATCAGCGAGCTTAGGCAACTCGGGCGGTGACGGCGGCTAAAACGTCACTCAGTAAAAAGTCTCAAACTCCATTGCTCTTATTCCATCTCGTTCGATTTGTCAAATGTGGGCGAATTTTTCTGGAGTACTTTATTTTTTATGAATGATCCAAACTTTTCTATCGAGAGGAGCAAGTTTATGAATTATGCAGACGACTCGAAAATTCACACTTAGATCCCTTTCCCCAGCTTGGAGCAATTTAATTGGGAATTAGCCAACACGCTGCACTTGTGCTTTAAAACAAGGCGAATCTTAAGAAGGGCCGGGCAATTGTGCTGGGAAACATTAGAGAGCTTAAGCATCACGTTTACTCCAATTTGTACCACGTGACCAAGTTTCCCTTTTACTTGTCGTTTACTGTTTATTATTTCTACACATGAGTTAGTGTTTCACGCAATTTTTCATCCAGAAGATTTTGAGCTGTTTAATCTGCTCATTTTCTATTTTGAGAAATTCTCAACTTGAATCTGATCATGACGTTTGCCGTATGCGTGAAGCTTAAACTCCCTACTAATCACCATATGAAGCCGGGAGAAACTGATTCACATTTTAAAATAAATCAAGTTATATGTACGGCGTTGCATTAGATAACAGGCCCAAATGTGATGCCCACATTGCCGATATTTGTCGTAAAGTAAGTGCGCTGAACAGTGAAAAAACATTTAACCTTGTAGGATACAGAAGTACTGTATTGCGCCTTTAATACTTTTTTCCTAACTTTTTTATTGTAGCCGAGGCTTACACTATTGTGGGGCTAGAAACACTAGCAAGCTAGAGGAAATGAGCGCCGGGAGTGCGCCCTTAAATTCATTTACAAGGAAAATTCTACATCCTGTCATGCTAGGCTAACACAGCACATTGGAAAACCTTAGGTTCCAGGTCATGTTACTAACTATAAGCATTTGTATTTTAGCGAAGAGCAACGGCGAGCATTAATCGCCTTATTAACGTTGCCTAGTCCCTACTGGGCCTCATTATTCCGCGCGGCCAATTTTTTTCGGGTCACGTGGTCCGAGCGAAGAAGTGGTCACCGAAGTGAGTTGACCGAGAAGGCCTGGTAAAACGCCGTGCAGGGAGTAGGCAAATCTTGACGTAAGAACGTGTCATTACAATCTGCCGGATGCAAATGTACTGCCTTTACCTAGGGTGAATAGCACCAAATATGGCCTAAAGTGTTTGACTCATCCTTTAGTATCCTTTGTGTGATATACAATACATTACAATAAGTTTCTCTAAACATATCCTTATCGGGTTTTTTAATGTTGCTTTATAATCAGTTGCAAAGAGCAGAAAAACCTAGATAAGATTGTAAACTACTAAAACATATATATAAATACTAAAAGTAACATTTCAATACTGCTTTTATATCGACTCGTTTATGCGACTCCTGCAATGGTCTTAATTCGAGAAAAAACGTTTACCTAAAATTCAACAAGTTGCAGAAAACGCTGTGACGCGAATAAAGACAATTAAGGTTGGTGAGCGCTCCTGGCAATTGACTAAAAAAATTTTGATCCACTGCTAAGAGGTATGATTCAACAAAACTGTACACTTAATACCTCCCGTTTATTTCATAACGTTATTTTTTGTGTCGATTTTTCCGCCGAAACACTGCGCCAAGCAGAGAACGCGTCGCCCTCATGGTAGTTTGTTCCGCACAGCACGTAATTCATTCAAGCTGCTTGTCGTATCTCCGTGATCACCCAGTAGTTTAACTCTCATATCTAATGCTTGTTGTAAAGATTCCAATGCTCCTTTCAAGTCTCCCATTCCATGTTGCACAACACCAAGCTGGTGGTAGCTGCGTGCTGTGTCTTCGTGATCACCAAGCACATTTGATCTCATGTTTGCTGCTCTTTGTAAAGAGTCTAAAGCTCCTTTAAGGTCTCCCATTGCACGCTGCGTGACACCTAGGCTGTGGTAGCTGCATGCCGTGTTTTCGTGATCACCATGCACATTTGATCTCATGTGTGCTGCGTTTTGAAAAGAGTCCAAAGCGCCTTTAAGGTCTCCCATTTGATGCTGCACTAAACCAAGCTCGTAGTAGCTGGATGCCGTGTCTTCGTGATCACCAAGCACATTTGATCTCATGTTTGCTGCTTTTTGTAAAGAGTCCAAGGCTCCTTTAAGGTCTCCCATTGCACGCTGCGTGACACCTAGGCTGTGGTAGCTGCTTGCCGTGTCTTTGTGATCACCAAGCAGATTTGATCTCATGTTTGCTGCTCTTTGCAGAGAGTCCAAAGCTCCTTTTAGGTCACCCATTTCATCCTTCGTGACAGATAGGCTGTGGTAGCTGTGTGCCGTAAGTATGTGATCTCCACGCAAATTTAAATTTATGTCTGCTGCTTTCTGGAATGCTTCAAAAGCTGACTTATGGTCACCCATAGCATAATAGATAGCGCCTTGCTGATGATAGCTGTCAGCTGTACCTATTTGATCTCCTAATAGTTCCTTTCTCAATCGTAAGCTCACCTGTACAGACTTCAAAGCTCCTGTAAGGTCCCCCATGAGATGTTGCGTGAAACTAAGCATATAGTAGCTGTAGGCAGTGTCTTTATGATCACCAAGCACATTTGATCTCATGTGTGCTGCTTTTTGAAAAGAGTCCAAAGCGTCTTTAAGGTCTCCCATTTGACGCTGCACTAAACCAAGCTTGTGGTAGCTGTAGGCAGTGTCTTTATGATCACCAAGCACATTTGATCTCACGTGTGCTGCTTTTTGAAAAGAGTCCTAAGCGCCTTTAAGGTCTCCCATTGCACGCTGCGTGACAGCTAGGTTGTGGTAGCTGTAGGCAGTGTCTTTATGATCACCAAGCACATTTGATCTCATGTGTGCTGCTTTTTGAAAAGAGTCCAAAGCGCCTCTAAGGTCTTCCATTGCACGCTGCACCACTCCAAGCTGGTGGTAGCTGGACGCCGTGCGTTCGTGATCACCAAGTAGATTTGATTTCATCTGTATTGCCTTTTGTAAGGAGTCTAAAGCTCCTTCGTAGTCCTGTATGTTACCCTGCGCCATACCAAGGGTGTGGTAGTTGCTTGCTGTGTTAATGTGATCTCTGCGGAGATTGAAATTCATATCTGCTGCTTTCTGAAGTGACTCAACAGCTGAGTTAAAATCACCCATGGCAAAATGGATAAAACCTTGTTCATAAAAGCTGTCGGCTGTATTGAGATGATCTCCTAGAAGCTTTGATCTCATGTTTGCTGCTTTTTGTAAAGAGTCCAAAGCCCCTTTAAGGTCTCCCATGTCACGCTGCACTAAACCAAGCTCGTGGTTGCTGCTTGCTGTGCCTTCGTGATCACCAAGCAGCTTTGATCTCATGTTTGCTGCTTTTTGTAAAGAGTCCAAAGCTCCTTCAAGGTCTCCCATGTCACGCTGCACTAAACCAAGCTGGTGGTTGCTGCTTGCCGTGTCTTCGTGATCACCAAGCACACTTGATCTGATGTTTGCTGCTCTTTGTAAAGATTCTAAAGCTCCTTTAAGATCTCCCATGTCACGCTGCACTGAACCAAGCCAATAGTAGCTAAGTGCCGTGTCTTTGTGATCACCAAGCACTCTTGATCTGATGTTTGCTGCTTTTTGTAAAGAATCCAAAGCCCCTTTAAGGTCTCCCATGTCACGCTGCACTAAACCAATCTTGTAGTTGCTGCTTGCAGTGTCTTCGTGATCACCAAGCAGCTTTGATCTCATGTTTGCTGCTCTTTGAAACGAATCCAATGCTCCTGTTAAGTCTGCCATGTTATGCCGCGCTACACCAAGGCTGTGGTAGCTGTGTGCTGTAAATATGTGATCTCCGCGGAAATTTAAATTTATATCTGTTGCCTTTTGGAATGCCTCAACAGCTGACTTGTAATCACCCATAAAAGTATGGATAACGCCTTGCTCATGAAAGGCTTCGGCTGTATCAGGATGATCTCCTAACAGTTCTTTTCTTAATCGTAAGCTTAACTGTAGAGACTCCAATGCTGTTGTCAGATCTCCCGCTTCACGCTGCGCTCTACCAAGCCAGAAGTAGCTTTTAGCAGTGTCTGGCTGATACCACTGACTAAGAGGAAATTCTTTGGCAGAGAGTAACGTTTTTTTGTGGCAGTCCTTTTCCCTTCTTTTTGCTTCTTCTATTGCTATGTCATAAAGGCGCTCAAATAACATTTTTTCACCATGCAGTGCAACATAGAGAAATGATTTTGCCTCAGATAACAAGTCTACAACCTTGTTGTAGGTCCTGTCATTTCCAGGTCCATTAGAAAGGGATGAAATGATGCACTCACGCTGGTCAAGGAAGCTTCTGAAGGCGTTTGTATAGCGTCCTATCAGAAAGTTTTTATTAGCAACTTTACACCTAGAAATGTAATAGTCGTAAAACTGAAGCTGTGCATCTAGAAATACAGCTTCAACCGCTTCGTCATTCTTTACTTCCTCCTTAATAAAGGACCGTAAAAGTGAATGGATCGTAAAACGGCTAAAATTTTCTCCACAACGTATAAGGGACTTTCTCTCCAATGATCGAATGATTTGTTTGGTTTTAACCTCCGATTTTACATTCAATATGGCTTGAGCTTCCTCCATTCCAAACCACTCAGGAAAAACAGAAAGCGAAACAAACGCGTCTCTTTCGCGAATCATGAGCCTTTTAAACGATGTGTTAATTACAGATTTCAGCCGGAAATCGTCAGGAACGCTTTCACTATTCAAAACTTCAACTATAGTTGAATTGTTTAGTTCATCTAAAAGCACATTTATGGATATGTTTGCTTCCTTAATGATGCTGCACATTAGTCGCATGGACATAGGAACGTTTCCACATTCCTTCACTACGTATTTGCAGTCACCTTCAGATGCATCTGGTAACAACAGCCTTACCAGATGCGCTGACGAAATTTCATCTAATACGTTAATTTTCTCCAAAAAGATGGGAAGCTTGTGGCTTAAGTAGTCGAGACTTTCGCGAGTAGTTAAGAGAAGCTTGATGTGTCAGGGGCACCCAACGGCAATTTTCAGGAAAATATCTGTTCGAAAGACGATTTGAGAACTAGAATTTTCGGAACATTTGTTGTAAAATTTCTTGCTTGCCTGCCTCTCCTAGGATTTTCGAACATCTACAAAATGGTATAATTACCCATTTTAAACGGATATTTACCCTAAAAAAGGCCACCTAGAATTTTCGGAAGCCTTTTCCTGGCTGAAATTTTCGAAAAGGTAAGTTTTGATCCCTATAATTTTCGGATCGCTAGACTTTCAGCTAGGAAATCCGAACAGATGAAAAGTTTTTAGGGGATAAAAATATGCCTATATCTACCGTTTAAATACTAAAATACGTTCAACAATGCTATGTTAAGTGGTTTTGAATTATATCCTCGTTGGGTGCCCCTGATGTGTTTGCAGTGAGTAAGGATCTCCTCAATGAATCGGAGCACGTGCTGTTTCCGTTTAGCATCTTCAGATTCTAATAAATCATCGGCGTTATCTAATATTAAGACCAAAGGATTTCGAATTTGCTGTAAACATTGAATGACGAGGTCAGACGAGGCAATATGGTGCACTTGTTTATCGTCTACGAACATCCTGAGCAGCTTTGACACTAAATCCTCCATACTTTCCACTCCACGAACGGAAGCGAAGTAAACTGGAAAATTCTTCTCTTGTAAGTGATGCGCCACCCTGATGGCCACTGATGTTTTTCCAAATCCAGGTGGACCCCAGACATTAACCAGTCGAGTAACTTCATCTGTTAAATGATGTTCTATTGCTTTGCATTCTTTGTCGCGGCCAACAAAATTTGGTAATTCATCAGGTATGGAGGAGTCGGGCACAAATAAATCTGAAGAGACCACAAACAAATTACATTGCAGAGAATAATCAGAACTTTGTAGTTGTAATTAACAATAGTATTGAGAAGACTGAGTTATACGCTCCAGGCTAGGGTGAACGTTCAGTCGTCTACACCTGTACAGTCATTCTTTAATAAAAGGTCTTTTTTAGCATTTATATTGTTCCCCATTGTAGTTCATGTGATTTTTCAAGGGAATTTGTTTCTTCTCTTTAAGGTGACTCGATGACCCAGTTTTTTTGGGGGGGGTACCATCCTACTTTGAAGCTCTCTGGTATCCCCACCTTTACTTTTATCGTAAGTCTAACACATAGAATGGATAACATATAGATCAATCTACAATATAACATAAAATGTTTGGCCATCGGAGTAAATGTCACGTGGTTATAATGCCACCCCCCTTTGAGGTCTGAGTCGAAAATCGGCTGTTGCCGGCATTTTTTTGTGAAAATCTCTCGGCTACACGTAGTGCGCATTAGAGCCTTGGGCTGAACAGAGTTTCACCAAAATCGCAAAGACCCAATTCGAGAAATTCAGTGGTTTTCAAATTTAGGTCATAATTCATGCGAAAATGATAAGCAAACTTTATACGGATTATATATAATAAACTATGAGATTCATCTCTTTATTTTGGGCATCGTTATAACAGATGGGTCCTTGCAAGTCAGCAAAACGCTTTAGGGCCTTGTAAATGCGCGCGATTTCGAGCAAAGCAAACATATAGAAATTATAGTTTTCGCTATTTGTTGACGTTTGTCAGCGTTTGAGAGTCCTTCTCACGAAAAAAGCATTTTCTTAAAAATTCGTAGCTTTTTTTCCTTCAAATTTTTTCAGGGCCACAATTGATTAACTAACTACCCGGACTCTGAATTTCATGGTCATTGAAAAACTGTGACATTATCTTCTATAAGCCCAAAATTGAGTAAACATTGAAGATTTTTAGCGTTTTGGCTGAGTTTGTGCTTTGGGAGTTGTCTATTGTTTCTAGTCTGTCATGATACAGCATTCTTGTTCAGCACGCGTGCAATCACCGCGCTTGGCTGACTTCCGAATGCTCACCGAGATATTATAATTTTGGTACAGTGAGACAGGCCATCGCGTGATACATAGAGGTTTAACTAACAATTTTTAATCAATTCTCGTGCTTCTTGTGTCTTTGCAAAAAAATCAAGAAGTGCTACACACTAAGTCTACTTACTATTACAAAAATATCATTTTTTCACAGGTTTAATGCAAGCCAATAATTAAACCAACTCGTGACGGGAATATCTCGGTGAGCATTCGCAGGTCAGCCAAGCGTGGTCATTGCACGCGTGCTGAACAAGAATGCTGTATAATGACAGACTAGAAACAATAGACAACTCCCAAAGCACAAACTCAGCCAAAACGCTAAAAATCTTCAATGTTTACTCAAGTTTGAGCTTATAGAAGATAATGTCACAGTTTTTCAATGACCATGAAATTCAGAGTCCGGGTAGTTAGTTAATTTATTGTGGCCCTGAAAAAATTTGAAGGAAAAAAAGCTACGAATTTTTAAGAAAATGCTTTTTTCGTGAGAAGGACTCTCAAACGCTGACAAACGTCAACAAATAGCGAAAACTATAATTTCTATATGTTTGCTTTGCTCGAAATCGCGCGCATTTACAAGGCTCTAAAGCGTTTTGCTGACTTGCAAGGACCCATCTGTTATAACGATGCCCAAAATAAAGGGATAAATCTCTTGGTTTATTACGCGGGATGACGTAGTCAGCCAGCGTCTAAAATTCGGTAGCACATTCCTTTCGTCGTCTTGGGAGTCAAAAATTGCCTTGTTTTTTAACTTTCCCGTATCCCGTGCCCGTCCCGAAAAATTGTGTGGATTTTTATTGGCGGAAACGTCGAAGCACGTGCAAGTCAGGCTGGATTGCACAAGCCGAAAAAAGATACTGCGTCAGCAAAGGAGGGAAAAGTAAGGTCACGGTGTAGAGGAGGACGAAGACTCAAGGCCGTGCTCTTAATACGGCGCAAGACTTGGCCTCGGGCGACTGAAAATATTGTCTAGGTGGCCCAGCCGGGCGACTTGCTGGTGTTGGTTTCTTGTTGAGTTACAGTCAAAAAGCTAAGAATGTCTAGAATTTATTACTTGCGAAATCGTAGCTCTCTCGGTGGCTTCGCGGCCTAAAAAGAACGCTCCGCTCGCTAAGAAACTCTTGAGGTCGACTTGTAAGTAGCAATAAGTAGCATGTCTATCAAAAAGCTTTAGGAAAATGTTGTTAAATCGGGTAGCGGGCACGCGTTGATGTTCAAAGGTTGTTTCACGTGAATTCACATGTAACATAATCCTTGACTATGAACGTGACAAGCTGCACAGTTTTCGATAGTAACAGCTTTTCATAATAACATTGAAATTTTTTCTTCAAATTACGATTGTTCATTAGTTAGTTTTTCAAAACAAATTGTTACTTTTGCTCTGACAGGCGTGAAGTACGGTCGGCGACGCAAAACGATAGTTTTGTATTTTGAAAAATCGCTGAATAAACAAGGGGTCGGTCTTTTATGTTCTTTAAATATTTTTACCTTTTTTTACTGCTGTGTCTGCGAGGTTAAAACATAACTAAGATTGTTATTCCAGTAAAATACGATGCATAAAAAGAAAAGAGACGACTATTGTAATTGTGATTGTTCTAGAATCGGGTATAAATCCCGCATTGTCTTTCGTGTCGTGACAAGGCATTACGTATCACGTACTAAAAAGAAATACGCAAAAGCTAACCGAATCTACATTTCTCCTGAACATTTGACCGGTAATATAGAAAGAAAATACTTCCCTTTTGCGCGTAAACGACGACTTTACAACAAGATAATCTACTCAAAAGGGATAATGGTTTTAGGGCGGCCCGGGGGGGGGGGGGCACTTCCTTATAAAGAGGCTAATGGGGATGTGCCGCTGGATGGGGTGGCATTTTCACGACTGGATTGACTATTAATGGGGTCGCATTTTCAAAAGAGTTACTAGAATGGAGTCGCACATTTTCGGATTTTTGGGGTAAGAGAGCTGTTCATGTTCATATTTACGGTTAGTAAACGTATCAGGATATTTGTACTGTAGGTGAAAAGTAAAGTGTTCTTCATTCAATTTATTAAAAAAATGGGTCAATTCATTTTTTGATGACCTATTTAAAGGATTGATAAGTTAGATACGTAAATAGAAAGTGACTAAGCTGGGATCGCAAAAATTACATATTTGCCCAAGAGTGACTTATGTGGAGTCTACAATTGGCCACAGAAAAGACTATAATGGGGTAGGGGCTCTGAGAGGCCAGCGGCACATACCCCGCAAAAATTAACGCAAGTAACCCCCCGGGGGCGCCGCGGTTTCGTTGAAGTCATAACAGTTTTCCTGGAAATCACCACGGGATCTCAGTCAATCTTAATAAGCGAATTTTCTTTTCAACCTAAATCAAAATGATTAGTAAAAAGAATAGTGCCCTTATTTTTGACCCCAAATTTACTTTGCCATTTACAAAACATGAAATGTTCGGCGGCGTTGTCAATGTTTCTCATATGGCGCGAAAACTTACTTTCATATGACAACGTGCCGGTTTTTTTTTTTTTTTTTCGCACGCTCAGGAGGTCAAAGGGATGTGATTTTTCATGAAAAAAATATTCACAGACTTCTGCTTGACTTGTTAAGAAAATAATTTGTTTAATTTTTAATAACTAACAGCTCATTGATTTATTAATTTGGGCGACCAACTTGAAGGCCCGGGCACCCCAGCTAAAAATGCTTGGGGAGCCCAAAGGGCTCCCTGAAGTTTTCCCTAGAGCACTTCCTTGAATCCCTGTAGTGATTGGAAGTATGATACATTACATGCTATTGTTAAATGTGGAAGCGCATTTTTTGAGGACATTAGTAAAGGAATGCAAATTTTAGTGAACTACCCCATACTACTAAGATATATGGTGGTAATATTGATGTAAGTTTTGTTTTGAGTAGCAAAGGAACCCTTGTGTGTAACTCATCTTCTAGTGTATTAGTCCTTAACAGAACATCTCCGTCTCTCCAGCACACATTTGTTGCATACACTACACAACTTTCCATTGCCATCCAACATACCCGTAATTCTTTCTTAAACCCACAAATCCCGCGTAAACGCCTTTGGGCGACTTCTTGTTAGATATAATCCGTGTAAAGTTTGCTTATCATTTTCGCATAAATTATGACCTAAATTTGGAAACCACTGAATTTCTCGAATTGGGTCTTTGCGATTTTGGTGAAACTCTGTTCAGCGCAAGGCACTAATGCGCACTATGTGTAGCCGAGAGATTTTCACAAAAAAATGCCAGCAACAGCCGATTTTCGACTCAGACCTCAAAGGGGCGTGGCATTATAACCACGTGACATTTACTCCGATCGCCAAAAATTTTATGTTATATTGTAGATTGATCTATATGTTATCCATTCTATGTGTTAGACTTACGATAAAAGTAAAGGTGGGGATACCAGAGAGCTTCAAAGTAGGATGGTACCCCCCCCCCCCCAAAAAAGAAAAAAACTGGGTCGAGTCACCTTAAATACATCATCATGCGTGTGAAGAAGAAGAAAATTAGAAGACACAGTTCTTTAGAGTAAAATCACGTGACGTGTATTGGGAAAACAAATCATATAAGGAGACTGCGAACAGTAGTCCTTCTTGCCACGCGCGGCGCGAGCGAAAAAGTGAAATTATGCAAATTAATCAGGATGGCAAAAAGGAGGAGAGATTGGGGCTTCCTCCCTCGTTCCTCATCACAGTCGTCTTCTCGATCTCCCTTACTCAAAAGAAAATAAATAACATATGTAAATAAATTGTATTCAAGCGTATATTTTGCAACCTGTGGACCCTGTGATGAAAACTAAATAAATAAATAAATAGACACATAAATAAATAAATATTATGCAAAACAGAAAGATGGGTATGTTTGTAAAAGGTTTCGATGTGTCGCTTTTTTGCTGAGACAGATTCGTAACTGCTACTGGTGTAGGTTTAAAGGTTGTACCGAGATATTTGCGTATAAAACTCGGATAAACGCTGCTTTCTTCTGGTTGGGTGCGGCGTTTGTTCGAGGGCAGTTTTGCTGGTGTTGCTGGCATTGCATAGGTAACCCACGCTCGTATTTGTAAACTGCAAATGGAAATTAAATTAGAGATAAAAACTTACCTGTTCTGTTCTTGAATCTGTTGCGGAGAAATGTGACATGGAAGTTGTTTCTACGATGCAAAAACGATGTTTGTGTTGGAGCTTTGTCCGTAAATTTCACAATGCTTTATTTTTTGTGGTTTGTCTCGCATTTAACTGTTGATGTCACTTGGTTGTTATTATCATCTCGCTTTTCACTGTTGGTTATTAATTTATTGACAACGCGCGCTAATTACTGTACGTTAATTAATGAACCAACAGTGAAACGCGAGACGATAATGACAACCAAGTGACCCAACAGTGATATGCAAGACAAACCACATAAAATAAAGCATTGGGAAATTTACGGACAAAGCGCTGACACAAACATCGTAACATTCGTTTTTTGCATCGTACGGCAATTTCAATTTCACTCTGCTTCGCAGCAGATTCAAGAACTGAACACTCCACAGATAAGTTTTTATCCGGCATATAATTTCCATTTGCAGTTTACAAATAAGAGCGTGAGTTCCCAATGCCCGGCGTGGTCAATCGAACGTTCGGTAATCGAACCCAATCGAACTCCAGTCGTTCGATTGTCTTCGACTGGGGTCGGTAATTGAACTTAATCGAACTCTCCCCAAAATTTTGCCAATCGAACACAATCGAGCGTTCGGAAATGGGAGACTTCAACAATCGAACCTAATCGAACACTGCAACAATCGAACATAAACCAGTTTCATCTGGTTTCAAACAAGGCTTTGCGTTCAAATAAGTTATGTATCAATTGGCTTCAATTTCAAACACGAGTACGCAAAGATGTTACAGAGGGCAGAAAACGTGACAGTGCTCTTTGGCCGTCGATGTTGGATTTCTTTTTCTTTTAATGAAGCATTGTAGCGCCATAAGGTAAGCTTGTATTGCTTCTGTTGTGCAACAGCTTTTTACAGACGCCGCTTGTAGTTTTAATGGACATTTACTTTGAGGTAATGAGAACACTGGTAGTAGTGACTATTTTGTATATGCTATACACTGTTGCTTGTGTTCAGCACCCAGTCGGTATTGTCCTGGGAAAGACGCTTTACGTGGTTTTACTGTGCCATTCATGTTTTCCAGTGTTAGTTGTGAATTTAGCGATTTCTAATAACTTTAACAATAAAGATTTAGTTAGGTCCGGGTTAATTGAAATATTTTTTGTTTTCAAACTGCTGCACATACATCCCAGAGGGATGATCTTTCCGATTCAATTAAAACTGGCTGCGTTTTGTCTTTCTGCCGAACAAAATCGAACTAGTCGCATCGATTGAGTTCGATTGGTTCGATTGAGCTCGGTAATCGAACTCACCGAAAAGTTCCAGTTCGATTATATTCGATTACAGAAACAATCGAACAACAATCCGACGGATTGTGTTCGATTGATTTTTGGTTCGGTTTCGTTCGATTGACTACGCCGGGCCTATGGTATCGTTAATTCAGGCACAGGGGGCTCACACAATCTGTGTGTGTAACCGATTGTTATTTTATGGTAAATGTACTGGATTTACTGCCTCACCATAGCGATATATCGCTAAATCTTAATATAAATCAATGTTAAATAGACGTGGAATTACCTTGCCAACAACTGTCCATTATAAAAATATGAATAGGAATTTGCTTTGGGAACCTTCACATACGCAACTAGCAAGGCAGTTTCTAACCAAGGAAGATGAATGACGGATCAGCCAGTGTTTTGCAAAGAAACCAACGCTTTACATACCTTTGGTGATT
>OZ037784.1:31019819-31064819 GCA_964035525.1 Porites cylindrica | reverse complement strand
CCCGTGCGGCCGCGAAAAGCCCAATCCTCTAGCGTGATCTCTAAAGGCCTATTTTTGCCTACGACGTTCGTGCGCGGCTAGCATACGCCAACCATCCAAAAGAGCACAATTTTCACTTACGACATACACACGCGTCGTACGGATGTCGTGGGTCTAATTTACACGACAGATCTGACGTGAAGTCATGACGTATGCTAGTCACGGACAATAGTCGTAAGCAAAAATCGTACCGTCTAAATCGGCCTTAATAAAGGTTTTCGTGCTAGTCTTACCTTCCTTCAAACTCTCCTTCGACTACTTCTGCCTTGCCCCTTAGACACCTAAAAACTTCATCCATCAATATGTATTCGTAACCCATCGCTCCTCTCCTGTTGATGTTTCTGTCGTTTACCAGTGTGATAAGTCGCTTAGAGGGTCCCAAGAGGTTCACTGTGGGGGCATTTCCCTAGCTTGTAGGCATCCAATCGTCAATGAAGAGTCGTGGATGAAAGGACAACAGACGTGCCCTCTTACAATACATTTTAACGTTTGAACAGTAAGCTCGGACGTCAGCATACAAAGGCGCCACTGGCAGCCGCTCTCAGTCCATTTATGAGCTTACTGTACCCACCCAATCCATGATGTGAATGATGTGATGTTTGAAGATTGAACACAATACCGGGGCTTCCCTGCTAGCAGATTTTTGCATCGCCGTGAGAGACCTCTGCTGGCAGGGAATACCGGGGCGTACGTCCCCTACTCTTTTCGAACAGTGGTGTGGGTTCTTTTACGTCCCACAAGAACCAGATAAGTGTAAGTACTGTGAGTCGGGGCCTACGGTTTTTCGTCCTTATCAGAGAAGACTAGAAAGTCTAACCGTTTGCAAATGTCATTACAAAGGCAGCACTTTCTTCTCAGTTATTAAAAGACCCTGAGTGTTGGTCCGGCCGGGGTTTGAACCCGTGACCTCCCGCTCAGCAGACCGGCGCTCTCCCAACTGAGCCAACCAGTCGGCCTATTCTCTGAGTCAGGTCCCCACTCTCCTAACTCACTCAGCTGGGGCCGGTGCAAAGGTGCTCCACGTCCGCATTTTGCTTTCTCAAGGCATACCTACTACCGTGTTAGCCTATTCTCGCTTCCTATACTCTTAATGCCCGACACGCAGGTTACTATCGCGTAAGTGGGTCAAGCATTCAGAAAGGCGACAAATGACGCAAAGCTCCAACTTCGTTTCCAGGGTCCCCTTCGTGAGAAAAACGTCGGGAACTATAGTCTTCGAAAAAATTGACGGAAAATTATGACCCCCCTTCCCACTCCTGGCCTTCGTGTGCTCTAACAACAAAAAAAATAGTCTTTATTTCCCTTATTGAGTTTTATAAGACTGCAGTGTGCTGGCCAGCAGGTAACTAGAGCTTATCTTGGCGGGCCAGTCAATTTAAGTGTAGGAAATATTTAATTTTTATTCTTTCATCCTTGCTTTCGGAGGGATGGGATCAATTGTGTGAGATTACAACATTGCGTGACAATTAAGATGGACACTCAATTATCGTGGTAGTGATCGGAATGTACCTTATTCTCCTTAATTTTCGCGGGTTCTTAAATTCGCGATTTTCGCGATTTTAAAAAATTCGCGAACTTAAAGACCCGCGAAAAATAATGACCGCGAACTTTGATCTCACGAAATTTAATGGACATAGAAAATCATGTATTTGTGTTTTCAAGGGTCCTAAACAATTTTTAACACAAGGTGTTAGTACAAGGAGCTATCATCTATTTTTATCATCTATCTAGCTATTTTTCAAACTAAACTAGTGAGCAGCACTCACTTGTTTTGTTTACTTGTTCACTTGTTTATTACTAATTTTAGTTAAAACCGTGGCCCCAAAGTTTTCTCACGCCTTGCGTAAAAAAATTTCACAGCTGCGCCTGTTCCTTTTCGTAAATCCGGCCAAACCTTACCATCATTATTTTTAGTCATATTATGGCTTAAATACAGGCTTTTAGTACTTGATTGTAAAACTCCCTGAAGAAGTCTACGTTAGTTAGACGAAACGCGTAGGAGAATAAATAAGTTTTACAGCAACAGTTCGCAGAGTGCTACTCACTAGTTTAGTTTTAAAAATTTTAAAAATTGTCACATCGCTAAAGGGTGGGAAAAGGTTGGCATCGCCCAACTATTAGATGAATCGTTTAGTCTTCCCCCTGAGGATCCATTTGAAGAGACTGAAGGTTCTGTTGAGATCTCCTGGAAAGGACATGTAACGATACTCTCGATACTCGATGACGACTCGGAAGAACAAGAAGATTTTTTTTATTACTGTAAGACTGACTTTTAGAGGAATACGGCTGCCGCTAAGGGACAGCACATTGGTTTTTTTTCAATTGTTGATTAACGTACAATTTTTGTAAAAAAGAAAAAATAAAGTCACTTAATCGTCTATTTCGCGAAATTAAATTCGCTGCAAACACAATTTTTCTCCGCGATCGCGAAATTAAAGATTCGCGAAATGTGCGGAGAAAATTTTCGCTAAATTTAAGTCCCGCGAAAATAAAGGAGAATAAGATATATCATTAAGGGATCAATTTCAATACCTTGTTTTTAAGCATGTTATCTTATTTATTTCAGTTAGTTGGGTTTAGATTTCGTGTGTACCTTTGGCAGTGAACTTTTCCTACTTGGAATAAACCCTTAAAACTGTGAAATCGTGAAGTTTCTGCGTTAGCATTCACGACACAAGACATCAAGATCCCACCTCCTCAATTCAAGACAGGAGAACGGTGTGTTGAGGCCTTCGTGGGCTTCATCCTTGATTTTAGAGAGAAGAGGTTTTTCAATTTGATTCTTTCCAAAGTGAAGGTCAACGAAAATGAAGACTTTTATGATTTGGATAAGCATAGCACAGAACAACCATTTCCCAATAAACACGAAGTTCACGCTGGGATTTTGTTTTAAATCGCGGTATTGTATAATATCCACAAACAAGCCACATTTGGGCTTTAGCCTCTCTCCCATGTAGAGGTCCTTCGAGCAGGCGTTATCTGTCGCTTTCATGTTCCCCACAATACTATTTGTTTTCGCCACAAAATTTTGCATAAGCTGATTTGTTACAAGACAGATTTAAACGTGGGTGGCAAAACGCTCAACATTGCTATTCAACTCGTTTTGCAGCAATGCTTCGAAACAAGTTACACGTTTTTGTTACCCGTTTAACCGGAGCTTAACCTATGTAAATTTTCTATTTAGTGAAAATAATGTAAGATTTTATTCATCGGCAGTAAAGGGCCTTTGAGACACGGGTTTGCCCGTTCATAGACCCGCGACAGCTATGCCACGCCGATGAGCCCCAATAAGGGTGAAACAGCTGTCCAATGGCTGCCACTGCCCGGGTAATATGGCGGTGCATATGCGTGAGGTACTGGCCAGGCCCTGGGTTGGTGTATGTGTGCCCCTTACTTTAAACTTGTCTTATTATGGTATGTGTATGATAGGGCTTGTTTATCGTACATTTCATTTAGCATTTCTCAGCGGTCTGTATATTTTATAGGAATAGTCCATTTAACTACCGCCACCTTTTCGTTCACCGAGCAAAAATACTACCTCATAAATGCAAAAATAGCGACAGAAATAGGACTGAAAACTTTATTCCATAACATAGCCTACAATACAAGTGAAACAAATTATAGAAATGCGTAGAATCGAACATAGCTAATAGTTACTTCAAACGTTTTACAATGTCTTGGCCTCACTTGATGAGAAAACTACAAGGAGATACGAACGGCATGATTAAAATCATTACATCACGATTTTATTTTGTTTTAAGACTCCAATAGCTACCTTGATACCAATCCAAGTCTTAAAGTCAATCCACTAGATAAAGGTAAGAGTAGTGAGTGTATTGTTCACACAAGGGCTGAAATCTGTTTTTGCTTGTAGACCACACTTTGAGCTACGATACGAGACGTACATGTAACTATTATTAATTGAAATGCTAACAGGACAACTACCAACACCGTAAGCACCACCACCACCACTACTACCTTCACCAATAACACCAACACCACCATCACCACAAACACTATCACCACCAGAACCACTACCATCACCATTACCACGAACACCAACGCCACCACCAACACCATCGCCATCACCACCAAAACAACCACAATCACCACCAACACGAACATCACCACCATCACCAATGCCACCACCAACACCATCGCCAACACCATCACCACCAAGAAACTCCACCAACAACAGCGCCACCACCATCAACACCAACGTCACCAACGTCATTGCCAACACCACCACCAAAACCATCACCATCACCACGAACACCAACACCAACGCCACCAATACCACCACCATCACCACCACCAACATCACCACCACTACCTTTACCATCACCACCACAACAGCAATAACCATCTTAACCATCACATTCACAACTAGCACCATCACCATCATCACCATCACCACCAACTTATTTACCGGCTTTGTCACCACGAGCTTTTCAAGTTTTGAACTGCTGTTAGAACTGAGTGTATCCAAAAACTCTCTTTGAGACTAGAACCAAAAGCAAGTTTATGGGCATAAGAGCACAAGATAAAAACCTCTTCTCATTTTTTTGTTTTAAATTTCAAATTCAATTCTGTTTTTTCTTAGAGTATGTTTACCTGTATGGATATCCATGGTACTTGGAACGAAACACAGACAGCAACAAGCTGAAGAACAGTACTACAAGGCCAAGCCCGACCATGACTACAACTGAAACACAAGGAAACACACTTTAAGTGGATAGGCATGAAACAGACAAAAACCGAAGTCATCAACCTAACCATAAAGACTGAACAATTTTTTCGGGAAGAAAGTTCACAATAAAAAAGTTTTTAAGCCATAATTTATCAACAGTGTCTATATTTAAAATTCTCGGTCGAAACACAGACTTTTACGCGAGTTGATGGCAATTGAATCCTATTTAAAGTTTATTTACATTCCAGAATTTTCCTACGTTATCTGTGACCTCGACAGTGTTAAATAAACAGCACATTAAATTAATCCATATCTTTTCAAAAATTCAAAAAACTCATTCCGTAATGGGGTTAACAATTAACACTGAAATGTATACAGTCTGTGTGTTTTCTTGGCTTGACCACAGTTTTTACCTTTTCAAAAGTTTTCTATTTCTTTTTTTGTTTTTCAAACAGTTTATATAATAGGAGAAGCCAAATTTTTAACAATAAAAGATGCTTAGTGTCCAAGTTGCAGTACCGCTGTCACAGTAATAAGCAGATTTCATTTTGACACAATTTTTGTTGCAGCGATCCTTCAACGTTTTTCTGTTTACAAAGGCACGATTTCAAAAAAAGCTTTAACTAGTTATAAAAATAGGCTTCATATTCTAGGAAAACACAAAGTATTGGAAAAAAAAACAAACAAACAAACAAACAAACACTGATACATACATCTAAGTTTTCCAATTTCCTTGACTTCAATAGCCTTCTCATTCAAAAGAATCATGCCAGCAACATAAAGAGCATCTTTGACAACAGTCAAGGCATAAATAGTCTACCATCCAAATGTTCTTCGGGCTTCGATTTATGATATTGTAGAGACGTTGTTACTTACGTTATTTTTAAGTTTGCTCTTTTAAAGAATGCTGTACTTAAAAGTTAGGTCTTTTAGATTGTGTATACTCAATATTATGTTTTGTATTATACTAGCTTGTTTAGCTTATTGAACATGAGCCTGTGGCTTGGAAGATGAGCAATCACTAAAAACCCTACCTCTGCAACATTAAATACATTAGCTTATCTTCATGACACGTTCCTTCCCATTAACACCTGACAAAGCCCAAAGTACTTCACTAATCTACAATAACCATGCAATAATAATATAATAAAGAAAAAGTTTACTTTGAATAATTATTATTAACCAGTAAAAAGTAAAAGGATACTAAGAACAATGACAATGTGTGTTTCAGCGGCAAACTGAGCCTGGCTACTTCCATGGATGTAACTCTGAAAAAAAGAGAGCAAAACGATAAACACACAGATGGTATTGTACACATCACAAAATTGTTAAGATATACTAAATTTTTCCTAAAGTAACATATGGAAAAATTATGTTTGGGATTTTTGTTTTTGCTTCCACTGTAAAAGAGAGGTACATTTGTACCCCTAGAGGCGAAGAGAATAACGTCTTCACCCATGACTGACAAATGAATAAATAAAAGTAACTGTAAAATAATAAAATTGCTATGAGTCAGACTGGCAAATACATTTCCCACTTCAAGGCACATGTACAACAATTAAACAATAAAAATGTTATTAATACAGAGAGAAGAAAAATACCACGAAAATATAACTGTGGAAAATTATATGTACAAAAAAAATTAAAGAGTTGCGTAGCTATAACAGTTAGGGTGCAAATAGGACCGATAAATAAATAGTGCGTACAGCACCTCAAGTATGAAAGAGTTAAAACAACTTAAAATCTGTAGTTCTCAAGAGGATAAACTGCAATTAAGGTTAACTTCTCCGAACTTAGTGCTGCTTCCTGCATGATGAGCTTTCACTAATCAGTTTTTAATCTAGAGTCAAACATGGGTGGAGAGTGTGTGTAAGGGGCGGGGAGGAGGGGTAAAGGCTCGTTTTCAGTGATTATGTGCCACTAGATCCATCCTTCAATAGAAATAGGCCAATTTTTTTTACAGCTTATCTGTTCGGGATACAAGTATTTTACAAACACCACGTGGCCCTTCATGGCCCAAGCTGTCTAAAAGTGCCCCAAAGTACTGTAGTTACATGTGGTTACATGCATGACAACTTGTATGCTGCTGCTGCAATTCCATTTACCCAGGGCTCTGATTTGTCAGTGATACCAAGTCACCACTTGTCCAGTTTGTGGATTTCGATGAGCGTAATAGCTAGGAGACCCTCGGATGTGATTCCACATCTGGCCAGAATCGAAGTCATGGCAAAAACTATAAACTGAAAAGATAATAATAGATACACTTACTGCACTTTTCAAAAACACGCGAACTCTCAAGTTCAAAAGCAAACTGATGTTATAACATAGCTAGAAAATTCGCCTAATCAAATTCAATAGCGCGAGCGTGCTTCATATTCCTATTTAGCACGCTGATGACGTCAATAAACTATTCGTAATTCCTCGAGTTGTTGATGTGAGCTTAGCAATCCTGAGTCTCCTGAGTGCATCCATAACTCAGCAGTACACGATGAAGCGTTTACCATGTGTTTTATAAGGAAATTTAAGAGGAAACGTTTGAATTTGCTAACCGATAGTAGCGGAGCTCCCGCGCGCGCGAAGCGCGCGCGCAGCGGAGCACCATGGGTAAGAAAATTTGGTAAACTATCCATCCGAGAAAATTTGGTTATGACGTAGAGTACGCCCACCCGTACACACACTTCATGTAAGCCGATGTTAAATGTCACAATAGATCTTGCACAACTTGACTAGCCTCTTAGTTATGTAAGCCATCCGTATGAGTACGATTAGATTGACAGCTGTCAAAATCAGACATCCGCTGACAATTATCACATGACCATCTCGCGGGCTCAGATAAAAGACAAGTCGTTTTGCCCCTATATATAAGCTGATATAATATGTCACACTTACCAATTCAACATAAAAACGAAACTACGCTGGGCAAGGCTGTCAGTTGACTGACAGTCGTTTAAAGTTACATTGGCAAGCCAAATTAAGGTCAATTGACAGCTGTCAAAATGGGACACGTGCAGACCACAATCAGAAAACTAGTAACGTGGGCTCAGGTTCTCTCAGGTACACGATCTGGAATTTTCCACTACATGCCGGACGGATATGTCCTACTCACACTCGTAGTCTGTTAATTCGAATATTCGCCATTCTAATGAAGGTTAATTGACAGCTGTCAAACTAGAGTATACGCTGACCATCATCACCTGAGTGGATCGCGGGCTCATTTTTCTATCCATTGAGGTCACGTAGTGTTTAAAGTTTTGCGCATATATTTTATTTGATCACAAGCTCAATTCGAAGCCCCATAGCTTTATAGAAAATCTGTTCATCCTAGAAAATTCGGTAATCACGTGACCGTACACCGATCACCCGACCTTCCGTCTGTCCGCACCACAGGCATACCAATGTTTCTGCTGACCAGTATCGCCTGACCGTATCAGGGGCTCAGGTATAGACCCTCTGAGTTCGAGTAATTTTTTGAAGGTATCCGCTGACAGGTTGCTACTTTTCAAATGATCGCAGGCTCAAGTTCAATTTTTTTTTAAATGCATATGAAATAAGTCGTGTTCATGAGCCGCACTTTTAAAATTTTGATTTCGAACTGACGTCGGACACGAAAATTCAACCGGCTTTTACATTTACATGCAGGGAAGGCAATCGCTTTTGACTTTTCTCACTGTCACGTGTTCATCACGCTCTACTTCCAATTTTTATGTTCTGATTGGTCAAGGTGAGTTTATGGGGAAAATCTATGCAGCGTCTGTAAAACTTGCTTACTGATAGCTGGAGCTGACCGAGTTTTGTGTCATCTTGTGATGTTTTAAACTGTCTTTTTCTACTTGGTGTACAAAATACAGCTGCTATCAACATTGTTTGGTAATTCCTGGCTGGTTTGCTTATTGCGCTTTTTGTTGACAAATGCACCGTTTGTCAAAGTCACTGGAAATCCGATTTCGGATGGCATCGTTTTCAAAAATGAGCTTACTCACTTGCCCTTGCTTGAGGCGTAAGAGGGTTGAAAAGTCTCAAGCGATTCTGGAACACTTGATGACCTTCAGAAGCAGCATCTCGACTGGTAAGCCTGAGCAATTATTGTCTTTGATGTGTTTTTTTTTTCGGTTTCCTGAAGTCGAGCGTATGGTTTATGCGGCTTAAGTTTATACACGAGCAATGATCTAACCTACAATAGTATCAGGTTTAAAAAGCCTTTGGACACTTTTTGACCCGCAAATCAAAGAAAAGGTTCCGAAGATTATTTAGTTATGATTTTGGCAGTAAACAGAAAGCTCTGAGCGATTTTCTTGCCGCGAGTTCATCTTGAAAAAGAGAAAACACCGGGAAGCCGGCTTAAAACATAAATAAGCTTATGCTTACCTGACTCATGATTTTCTGAGACACTTTACGCTCAATACTTCTCTTTGTGAATGAAAATTATTGTCTCTGTACATGTTTCACCGAATTAAATTTATTTTATTGATTGTTAGTAGTCCCTCTCGCAATTTTTATCGCTGCACCACTTTTTTTTTTAATTTCCAGTCGAACATAAACATCGGATGCAAGAATACTCAAAACGCCGCGCGTAAATATCACTCGCTTTTAAAGATTACACATAAAAGAATCATGCACAGTTTAATGAATAAAGGGAAGTAAAACCTAAACATAACAATTTCTCTATCATGTTGAAGCGTGAATGGTAACTCTATTAATCGCACTGCAAATTTGGTGCCTGTCAAAAGTGAGAACCCATCCGGCTGGCCGAAAAGTGATTTTGGGAATTTTTTTTTATAGTTTTCATTAAAAGCCCATAATTATTACCCTGCATATCTAGGACCAGATTTTTCTAACTGAAAAGTCCCGGCATTGTAGAATTCTTTTCATGAAAACGTTTTACAATTCAATGCTATAATTTGTTGTGCAAACGAACGGCGCGTGCTTTGATCGTCGTGGATATTGAATGAGTGCAAATTCTCCTGCCAAATTGTGAAAAACTGCAGAATTATAGGTTTAAATAGAGCAAAAAAAACAAATTCTGTCCGAGGTCTGTATGATAAAAAAAGGGCCTCATAGTACTGTTTACCTGAAACGTGATGAGAAAAAGTATGTTTAAAAGGCTGGTTTACACGCCACCAGATTCGTCGCCAAGATTTACTAGTAAACTAAACTTGTCGAACACAAAAAATCCGGCCAGATTTTTTTATTTTGGCCTCTCTTTTAGACAGAGGAATGCAACGTGTAAATTGGCTGCCACCAAGGACTATCGTGGCGCGTGTGTTTCTTAAAATTATAATTCGGGGCTATCCAATTATCCATAGTCTCTCTAACGGAGCAATGTTGGTGAGACTGGTGAATGCCACATTATGATGCAACAGCTAATGCAAATACAATACACCAATATATAGGTCTATTTGTTTTCCAGGCCTAATCTACTGTGATCGAACATGATTGCTATTTCTCGGTGTACAAATAAGACTATTTAATAACTCGATGTAAAATTTGTTTCACTCTTGGACGGTCAAATTCTGATTTTTCTCTAAAATCACTCAGCCTTTGCCTCAAAAGTCAAATTAATGTGCCCTGATCTGTGGATTACAATTGCAAGTTTATTGTTTGATTCAAATTATGAATTTATTAACGGGAGCTTCGCTTTTAGCTCTGGCTAAATCTATATATTAAGGAAAAGATGTGAGTGTTGTTGTTGTTGTTGTCATCTCCGCGAGCTGTGCGGACTATAGCGTGAGCTCATTCTTTGCAAAGTTGTTTTCTCTCAATAACAGTTTTTCGGTGAATTAATAGTTTTCTGGCACCTAAATATGGATTTTACAATCATTTTAGAGTAGACTTTCTCTCAGTTTCAGGATAAAAACATAAGCTTAACTGTGAGCAAAAAAACCATAGTCACGTAAACATTGACGCGTACTGCTTTGAGCGCGCCCTACAATAATAAAATTTTAAATTGATCGCTTTGATAATGTTATAAAACAATTAGTTCATGCTGCAGCTGTGCGTATGTCGAGATATTGAGCTCTTGGGAAGTTTGGAGAGCACTCAAGAGGCTAGCTAGAGTTACACGAGGCGCATTTCGTGCTCTCCAAACTTCCCGCGTGCTCAATATCTCGACATACGCACGCTGACGCATGAACTAATTGTTAATTTGCGTTGTTTGCTACCGTCAATCATCTTAGCGGACCTCTCAGAAAACAGAACTTTACTTAAACAGGTTCAAAAGGTCATGGTTTGTGATCTGTGATTGGTGGATTTCGATCCGTTTTTTTGTGTTTCTGTGTTTCAAGGTACGTTGCTTGTGATCGTTATCATGATTGAAAGCAGCAAAAAAAGCGGCTTTTAAACTTTAGAGTTCATGTGTTTTTGAAAAGCACAGTAATGCCCGGTCAGGAAGGAAACAATTTTGTTTTGCCAAGAGGTTTTACATGTATGGCTTGATCTTTCCAGAGGGAAAGCTCAGGGAAACATCAAGAATCATTTTGTTGTTTATTATAGCAACAAAGACAACTCTAACTTCCCCAATCTGCCACAGAGGGACAAACAAATCAACCATAATATTGACATCTCATTTAATTTTACAGACAATATGGTGCTTTTTGTATTTGTCAGTTTGGACCAGCATTTCTCAGCTGAAGGATTGCTTTGAATAGTTGACAGCATTTCAATGGGGCAAACAAAATTACCTATCATCCCTCTTCTAATCTCATGGACCTGCACCCAAAATTTCTGCCAATTTTGTGATCACTAGAACTAATTTATCAAGACAGTAACGGCATGGGAGGAATACACGGAATACAGATGATCAATAATTATTGCTGCCCACAGTTCAATGTGGTTGATTACCCCCTGAAACAGACAACGGGAGCCAGCAACGACTAATCAACAGACAGGGCTGTCACTGAGACTTATAGTTGCTTTTATACTTGTTTACAGGTCAAAATTATATTCAGGTTAAAATTTTTCTAACTTATATATGTTGATTCTCTAGCCCTAATTATTCAGAGAACCAACCTTTTAACCTGAATTCAATTTTGAGTCGCAACATTATATGTTACGTTTTTTTTTTTTTGGTTCTCTTTTCCCTTAGTTGGCTATGAACAAAGTAGCCAGGGGTCTGAAGTGATCATAGTGACAATAGATGCCGGGGAAATACCGTATCTTTGAACGATATTACAGTTACATTTTAAGTGCTGACAACGAAGAAATCTCTGGTTTAAGAAATATTTTTGTCAAAAGTTTTTTGCAATAGACTTTAATGACACTTTAAATAGTAAATGTAATACGAATTTTCATAGATTTCACATTTAGAAACAGTCAAATAAAACAAGCATTTCCAATCCAAATAACCTAAAAAAAATAACATAAAAACTACCTACATGAACATCAGTGCTCTCTGCAACCCATTTCGCCAGCTGTTCAGCAGAGAATTCCATTCTACAAAGAAAACAAGCGGCAGCACTAAAACATGGAATCCGGAATCCGGAATCCGGAAACGGAATCACGGAAACGGAAACGGAAACAAAAATGGAAACGGAATACGGAATCAAATATTAATGATAGAAAATTAAAGACTGATTTCACATAGCATAATTTAGTACAATCCAAAAAGAACTTGTTTTAGTTTTCTTGCCAGTTCCCTTAAATCTGATATTCTTGTTATTGTGTCTTGTATGATAAGGTTTGCCGTAGTGTGGGCTATTGTACTGCAAGGCCGATGAAAGTAATTTTACGAGTAATTTTTATTCACGAGTTTATGGGTTGAATAATACAGTTAAATATTACCTTTGTAGCTAAATATCAAGAATAGTAGTAGTTGACCTCTGACCACACCACGTGATTGTCTCCAAACTGAATACTCAACACATGACCGACCCGTGACGTGACCACAGTTCCGGTGTTTTGGCAATAAGTTCAACTTTTTCGCCAAGCTGAACTACTGATGGAATACTGGTGTACCGGTAATTGAGTTTGCGTTGACGTCCGTATTTTTGTTGAAGAGGTTTATTAAACATGGCGCATTATTTTGATGTAATCAGTTGCGGGTTGGAGCATTTTAGTAGTGATGTAGCCAACACGCTGTACTTGTTCGCCGCATGTAAGCTGGGAATCCAGGACAGTCTTGGATTCTGGATTCCACGCAGTGTATTCCATATTCCAGGTACTACATTTCAGTATTTGTCAGTGGAACTTGGATTCTGGACTTTAATCGTTAGTGGGATTCCGGATTCCATGTTAAGCAAAATTTTCCCGGTTTCCGGATTCCCTTACTCATGGGGTGAACTTGTTCAAGCAAAACAGGATGAACGCGAATCCTGAGAAGACTAGACTCTTAGGCGGGGAAACACTAATCCCCTTATGAATATTAAATGTATGCGGTCTGAAACTGATTCCGATCCCAAATTTTAAATAAATCAAGTCATATAATAGCAGTTATTATTCGTTCAAGATATGTCTCCGTTTCTGATTGGCTTAAAGCACACGCATAATTCACCATAACCAGGTACTGGTGACCAACTTGGAAGAACTTTGCGATCAACCGATGACGTCAAAAGTGCAGCACAGTTGCAGGTTAATGCACCGTTAACAGGGAAGACCCGGGAACGAGGTTGAGTTCTTTTTTTTGTGAAAAGAAAAATGGCCGAACAGTCGGCGGAACATTTTACTCATTTCACAATGAACTATTGTCTAAAAACATAGCAAGAAGACAACTCGACGGACAACATCTGCTATTTGGAGTATATTTGCAGACCTGAACAGCCCTTTATCTTCTAAGAATGCACTATCGAGGTGAACTTAACATCGACAAAAGGTAAGCACGTTTTAGCGTGTTTTTAAACTAGATATTATTTTTTCATACACTAGATAACAGGTCGAAATGTGCTACTCACATTTCAGATATTTGGCACAAAGTAGGAGGACAAGTAAATCCGCTCAACAGGTAAAACAAAAATTTTCCTTGTAGGATACAGAGGCACTGTATCGCGCCTTTATTTTTCCTAACTTTCTTTTTGTTGCAGCCAAGCCCTACAATATTGTGGGGCTCGAAACACCAGCAAGCTTGAGGAAATGAGCGCCGGGAACGAGCTCATAAATTCATTGTTAACTTGAAAATTGCAAAATCGACGCCGACGTTTCGGCACTGCTGCCTTCTTGAGGATAGAAGACTATATATTGTTAAAAAGTTCGTTTCTTCGTTATATATTCTTGTACCCTGAATAAGGCAACATTGCCGAAACGTCGGTTAAGACTGTTTTGAACAGCGTCGATTTTACATTATTCAGATAAAAATTAAGTTACTACGCCACGGGGATTACAATCTTTATTACACTCTTCAATTTATTTACAAGGACAATTCTACATTCTATCCTACCAGGCTAACACAGGACATTAGAAACCCGTTGGTTCCAGGACATATCAGTTACTTCATACAGTTGTTTTCAGGGAAGAGCGCCCGCGCGCATTAATCGTCTTATTAACGTCAGAACGAGAATCTGCAGGGTGAAAATGTACAGAGGAACCCCTCTCCCCTTAATACGGACACCCTTATAACAAACAATTTCGTTTGTCTCGACAAAAAGCTCATATATTTTCTCGGACAGCGAACATTTTCCTGTGTCCGCGCCCCGAATCACAAATTCCCATATGTCGTCAGCCCCGCTGTGCGAGCGGACGCTGTTCATCTGCGAACTGAATATGACTGATTTACCGGTGAAAATTTACAGAAAAGAGGAATGACCTTTCAAAGTCGGTTCTCTCTAATGTTCAGTCCACCTGGTTGAGTCGTAAAATAAAACCGTTAGTACAAAGTAGAGGAGCGGATTCCATTGTCATGTTTCAAGAACAATGCCTATGTAATTATGATCCCCGGGCGATGATTCAAGACTACGACAAACGATCACGAGGTTTATTTTTCTTGTTACAGTTGAGAAATTAAACAACAGTTCGTGAAAATGACTGATTTTGTCCACATATCGATAATACTTGCGTCAGTGACGTTTTTTTCTGCAAGTCCGCTAATACACTCCCGGTTAATAAGGACACCATTAACCGGGTTCCACTGTATTGCCTTCATCTAGGGTGAACAGCACCAAATATGGCCTAAAGTGTTTTAGTTATCCTTTAGCAACTTTTCTGTGATATACAATAAAATACAAGAAGTTTATCTCAACATATCCCAATAGAGGTTTTAAACGTCGATTTACAATCAGTTGCAAAGAGCAGTTAAAGCTAGCTACTGTTGTAAAACTACTAAAACAAATATTTAAAAAATATCGTTGTAATACTGCTTTTTACGCCTACTAGTTTCTGCGACTCCTCTAACAGTGCGAATTCAAGGATAATAATTAATTTAAAAATCAGCAAGTTTCAGAAGACGCTTGTGACAAGACTAAACGTTGGTTGAGGGCTCCGGGCCATTTACTGGCCATTTATTTGTTTCGCTGCTATAATAGTTATGATTTGCCAAAACTTTGCTCTTAATACCTCCAGTTTATTTTATAAATTGTCGTTATTTTTGGTGTCGATTTTTCCGCCGAAATACTTTGCCAAATAAAGAACGCCCTGATGACAGTTTTTTCCGCACGGCACGTAATTCATTCACGCTGCTGGTAGTATCTCCGTTGTTTCTCATGTCTGATGCTTTTTGCAACGATTCCAAAGCTTCTTGCAAGTCTCCCATTCCATGTTGCACAACACCAAGCTCATGGTAGCTGCTGGCAGTGTCTTCGTGATCACCAAGCGAATTTAATCTCATGTTCGCTGCTTTTTGTAAAGAGTCCAAGGCTCCTTTAAAGTCTCCCATGTCACTCTGCACTAAACCAAGGTAATGGTAGCTGTTAGCCGTGTCTTCGTGATCACCAAGCAGATTTGAACTTATTTGTGCTGCTGTTTGGAAAGATTTCAAAGCTCCCTCGCTGTCCCCTATCTCATTCTGTGCCATACCAAGGCTGTGGTGGTTACGTGCCGTGTATATGTGATCTCTGCACAGATTGAAATTCATTTCTGCCGCTTTCTGAAATGCCTCAACAGCTGACTTAAAATCACCCATGGCAAAATGGATAGTGCCTTGCACATAAAAGCTGTCGGCTGTATTGAGATGGTCTCCTAGAAGCTCCTTCCTCATTCGTAAGCTGGCCTGTACAGACTCCAAAGCGCTTCTTAGGTCTCCTGCTTCCTTTTGCACTACACCAAGCCAATGATAGCTGTACGCCGTGTCTTTGTGATCACCAAGCAGCTTTGATCTCATGTTTGCTGCTTTTTGTAAAGATTCCAAAGCCCTTTTCAAGTCTCCAATGTCACGCTGCGCTTTACCAAGCCAAAAGTAACTGTTCGCCGTGTTTTCGTGATCACCAAGCAGATTTGATCTCATGTTTGCTGCGTCTTGTAAAGAGTCCAAAGCTCCTTTCAGGTCTCCCATCTCACGGTACACCAAACCAAGCCAATAGTAACTGTGCGCCGTGTTTTCGTGATCACCAAGCAGATTAGATTGCATGTTTGCTGCTTTTTGTAAAGAGTCCAAAGCTCCTTTTAGGTCTCCCAAGTCACGCTGCACTAAACCAAACCAATAGTAGCTGGACGCCGTGTCTTCGTGATCACCAAGCACATTTGATCTCATGATTGCTGCTTTTTGAAAAGAGTCCAAAGCTCCTTTTAGGTCTCCCAAGTCACGCTGCATCAAACCAAACCAATAGTAGCTGGACGCCGTGTCTTCGTGATCACCGAGCACATTTGATCTCATGTTTGCTGCTTTTTGTAAAGAGTCCAAAGCTCCTTTAAGGTCTCCCAAGTCACGCTGCACTAAGCCAAGATTGTGGTAGCTGGATGCCGTGTCTTTGTGATCCCCAAGCATACTTGATCTCATGTTTGCTGCTCTTTGTAAAGAGTCCAAAGCTCCTTCAAGGTTTCCCATGTCACGCTGCACTAAACCAAGGTAATGGTAGCTGTTAGCCGTGTGCTCCTGATCACCAAGCAGATTTGATTGCACGCACACTGCTTTTTGTAAAGAGTCGAAAGCTCCCTCGTGGTCCTTTATTTTCTTCTGTGCAATACCAAGCTTGTGGTAGCTATGTGCCGTGTTTACGTGATCTCTGCGCAGATTGAAATTCATTTCCGCTGCTTTCTGAAGTGCCTCAACAGCTGACGTAAAATCACCCATAGCAAACTGGATAGTGCCTTGCTCATAAAAGCTGTCGGCTGTATTGGGGTGATCTCCTAAAAGATCCTTCCTTAATCGTAAGCAAACCTGTACAGATTCCAAAGCGCTTTTCAGGTCTCCCGCTTTCATCTGCACTACACAAAGCCAATAGTAGCTGTACGCCGTGTCTTCGTGATCACCAAGCACATTTGATCGCATGGTTGCTGCTTTTTGTAAAGAGTCCAAAGCTCCTTTCAGGTCTCCCAAGTCACGCTGCACTAAACCAGACCAATGGTGGCTGGACGCCGTGTCTTCGTGATAACCAAGCAGATTTGATCTCATGTTTGCTGCTTTTTGTAAGGAGTCCAAAGCTCCTTCCAGGTCTCCCATCTCACGCTGCACTAAACCAAACCAATAGTAGCTGGACGCCGTGTCTTCGTGATCACCAAGCACATTTGATCGCATGTTTGCTGCTTTTTGTAAAGAGTCCAAAGCTCCTTTCAGGTCTGCCATCTCACGCTGCACTAAACCAAACCAATAGTAGCTGGACGCCGTGTCTTCGTGATCACCAAGCACATTTGATCTCATGTTTGCTGCTTTTTGTAAGGTGTCCAAAGCTCTTTTCAGGTCTCCCTTCTCACGCTGCACTAAACCAAACCAATAGTAGCTGGACGCCGTGTCTTCGTGATCACCAAGCACATTTGATCTCATGTTTGCTGCTTTTTGTAAAGAGTCCAAAGCGCCTTTCAGGTCTCCCTTCTCACGGTGCACCAAACCAAGCCAATAGTAGCTGTACGCCGTGTTTTCGTGATCACCAAGCAGATTTGATTCCATGTTTGCTGCTTTTTGTAAAGAGTCCAAAGCTCCTTTCAGGTCTCCCACCTCATGCTGCACTAAACCAAGCCAATAGTAGCTAGACGCCGTGTCTTTGTGATCGCCAAGCACATTTGATCTCATGTTTGTTACTTTTTGCAAAGAGTCCAAAGCTCCTTTCAGGTCTCCCATCTCATGCTGCACTAAACCAAGCCAATAGTAGCTGGACGCCGTGTCTTCGTGATCACCAAGCACATTTGATCTCATGTTTGCTACTTTTTGCAAAGAGTCCAAAGCTCCTTTCAGGTCTCCCAAGTCACGCTGCACTAAACCAAACCAATAGTAGCTGGACGCCGTGTCTTCGTGATCACCAAGCACATTTGATCTCATGTTTGCTGCTTTTTGAAAAGAGTCCAAAGCTCCTTCCAGGTCTCCCATCTCACGCTGCACTAAACCAAACCAATAGTAGCTGGACGCCGTGTCTTCGTGATCACCAAGCACATTTGATCTCATGTTTGCTGCTTTTTGTAAAGAGTCCAAAGCTCCTTTCAGGTCTCCCATCCCACGCTGCACTAAACCAAACCAATAGTAGCTGGACGCCGTGTCTTCGTGATCACCAAGCACATTTGATCTCATGTTTGCTGCTTTTTGTAAGTTGTCCAAAGCTCTTTTCAGGTCTCCCTTCTCACGCTGCACTAAACCAAACCAATAGTAGCTGGACGCCGTGTCTTCGTGATCACCAAGCACATTTGATCTCATGTTTGCTGCTTTTTGTAAAGAGTCCAAAGCGCCTTTCAGGTATCCCTTCTCACGGTGCACCAAACCAAGCCAATAGTAGCTGTACGCCGTGTTTTCGTGATCACCAAGCAGATTTGATTCCATGTTTGCTGCTTTTTGTAAAGAGGCCAAAGCTCCTTTCAGGTCTCCCATCTCATGCTGCACTAAACCAAGCCAATAGTAGCTAGACGCCGTGTCTTTGTGATCGCCAAGCACATTTGATCTCATGTTTGTTACTTTTTGCAAAGAGTCCAAAGCTCCTTTCAGGTCTCCCATCTCATGCTGCACTAAACCAAGCCAATAGTAGCTGGACGCCGTGTCTTCGTGATCACCAAGCACATTTGATCTCATGTTTGCTACTTTTTGCAAAGAGTCCAAAGCTCCTTTCAGGTCTCCCTTCTCACGGTGCACCAAACCAAGCCAATAGTAGCTGTACGCCGTGTGTTCGTGATCACCAAGCAGATTTGATTGCATGTTTGCTGCGCTTTGTAAGGACACCATAGCTCCTTTGACGTTTCCCATGTAGTGCTGCACTTTACCAAGCTCGAAATAGCTGAGTGCCGTGTCTTCGTGATCGCCAAGCAGCTTTGATCTGATGTTTGCCGCGCTTTGTAAGGACTCCATAGCTCCTTTCAGGTCTCCCATGTCACATTGCACTAAGCCAAGATTGTGATAGCTGGATGCCGTGTCTCTGTGATCTCTAAGCAGAATTGATTGCATGTTTGCTGCTCTTTGTAAAGAATCCAAAGCTCGTTCAAGGTCTCCCATGTCACGCTGCACTAAACCAAGGAAATAGTAGCTGTACGCCGTGTTTTCGTGATCACCAAGTAGACTTGATCTCATGTTTGCTGCTCTATGTAAAGAATCCCAAGCTCCGTCAAGGTCTCCAATGCCACGCTGCACTAAACCAAGCAAATAGTAGCTTAACGCCGTGTCTTCGTGATCACCAAGCAGATTTGATTTCATGTTTGCCGCTTTTTGTAAGGAGTCCTTAGCTCGTTCAAGGTCTCCCATGTCACGCTGCACCAAAGCAAGCAAATAGTAGCTGTACGCCGTGTCTTCGTGATCACCAAGCAGATTTGATTCCATGTTTGCTGCTTTTTGTAAGGATTCTAAAGCTCCTTCAAGGTCTCCAATGTCACGCTGCACTAAACCAAGCTCGTGGTAACTGCTTACCGTGTCTTTGTGATCACCTAGCAGCTTTGATCTCATGTTTGCTGCTCTTTTTAAAGAGCATAATGCTCCTTTGAAGTTCTCCATGTCTCCCTGTACTAGACCAAGCCAGTGGTGACTACATGCGGCGTCTTCGTGGTCGCCAAGCAAATTTGATCTCATTTGAGCTGCTTTTTGCAAAGAGTCTAATGCTTCTTTGAGGTTTCCCACGTAACGTTGTACCAAACCGAGCCTGTGGTAGTTACGTGCTGTGTCTTCGTGATCACCAAGAAGATCGGATGTCATGTCTGCCGCCCTTTGTAAAGAGTGTAAAGTCCTTTCTTGGTAATCTTTCCTATTCTTAGTAGAACGTAGACCGTGGTAGCTATGTGCCGTGCTTATGTGATCTATGTGGAAATTGAAATTTATATCCGCTGCTTTCTGTAGTGCCTGGACAGCTGCCTTAAAATCACCCATGGCAAAATGGATAGCGCTTTGCTCATAAAAGCTGTCGGCTGTAATGGGGTGATCTTCGTGATCGCCAAGCAGCTTTGATCCGATGTTTGCAGCGCTTCGTAAGGACTCCATAGCTCCTTTGACGTCTCCCATGTCACGCTGCACTAAACCAAGCTTGTAACAGGCAAGTGCCGTGTCCCTGTGATCACCAAGCAGATTTAATCTGATATTTACTGCGCTTTGTAAGGACTCCATAGCTCCTTTTAGGTCGCCCGTGTAACGTTGCACTTTACCAAGCGTGTAATAGGTAAGTGCTGCTCTCTTAGTGCTGTTTTCAAGCGGATATGATGTCAAGTTGCTTGCTCTTTGTAGAGACTTTAGAGCTCCTTGAAGGTCCTGCATCTTATATTGTGCCTTACCAAGTTGGAAGTAGTAGTGCGCCGTAATTGTGTGATATCCGCGCAAATTCAAACTCATGTCTGCCGCTTTCTGGAAGGCCTCAACCGCTGACTTACTATCACCCATAGCAAAATAGATATTGCCTTGCTCAAAATAGCTGGAGGCTGTACAGGGATGACCTCCTAGTAGTTTTTGTCTTAGCAGTACGCCCAGCTGTACAGACTCTAGTGCTCCTGTCAGATCCCCCGCCTGACGCTGTTTTCTAGCAAGCTCAAGGAAGCTTCTCGCTGTGTCTTCGTGAACACCAAACGTAATAAGGCTCATGTATGCTTTGTCTTGTAAATGGCCAAAGGGTCCTGGATGATACCTTCTGTTGGACCCTTCCATTTTAAAGTTATAGTAGCTGTTCAGCCGTGGATTTTCAAGCAGAAACGCTACGGTCTCTGCCTTCCGGATCGCTCTAACGAGTGTCTCATTATCATTTTCGGTAACGCCTTTCTGATTAACGCTTGCGGCTGTATGAGGATAATGTTGTCCTAGAAGTTCGGTTTTTAGTCGTGAGCCCATCTTGGCAGATTCCTGTGCTCCTTTTAGGTTTCCCTCTTCACGCTGCACTCTACTAAGCCAGAAGTAGCTTTCCGCTGTTGTGTGACATTCTCTGGCAGAGTGCAACCTTTGTTCGTCGTCCGTTTTTCCCCTCTTCTTTGCTTCTTCTACTGCCGTGTCATAAAGCCGCTCAATTAACAACTGTTCATCATGCAAAGCAACACTAAGAAATGATTTTGCTTCGGACAACAACTCTACAGTTTTTGCGTAGATCTTGTCTATTCGAAGACCATTAGAAATGGATGAAATGATGCTGCCCCGTCGATCAAGGAAACTCCTGAAGGCGTCCCCGTAATGTTGTTTCAGAAAATTTTCATTAGCATCTTTACAACTGGAAATGTAATAGTCGTAAAACTGAAGTTTTGAATCCCAAAACACAGCTTCAACCGCCTGGTCATTTTTCATTTCTTCCTCAATGAAAGACCGTAATAGTGAATGGACCGTAAAATGGCTGAAATTTTCTCCACAGTCTAATAGGGACTTTCGTTCCAATGATCGAATTATTTGTTTGGTCTTAGCTTCTGTATCTACATTCAATATGGCTTGAGCTTCCTCTATTCCAAACCATTCAGGAAAAACAGAAAGCGAAACAAATGCGTTTCTTTCGCGAACCTTGAGCCTTTTGAAAGATGTGTTTATTACAGATTTTATCCGAACACCATCAGGGAGGTATTCACTGTCCAAAACTTCAACTAGAGTTGAGTTTTTAAGTTCTTGTAAAAGATCATTGACGGAGATACTTGCCTCCTTAATGACGCTGCACATCAGTCGCATGGACATAGGAACGTTCCCACATTCCCTCACAATGCAATTGCAGTCAAAATCCGATTTATCTGGTAATAGCAGCCGTACTAGATCTGCCGACGAAATTTTATCCAATTCATTAATTTTCTCTGAGTGGATTGGTAGCTTGTGGCTTAAGTAGTCTAGATGTTCGCGAGTGGTTAAGAGAAGCTTGATTTGTTTGCAGTGAGTGAGGATCTCATCAATAAATTGGAGCACGTGCTCTCTTCGTCTGGTACCTCCAGATTCAAGTAAATCATCCGCGTTGTCTAATACTAAGACAAACGGATTCTGAACTTGCTGTAAACATTGGATACTGAAGTGAGACGATGAAATATGGCGAACCTGGCTATCGTCTGCAAACATACTGAGCAGCTTTGACACTAGATCCTCTTTACTTTCCATTCCACGAACGGATACAAAGTGAACTGTAATATTCTTCTCTTGTAAGTGATGCGCTACCCTGATGGCCACTGATGTTTTTCCAAATCCAGGTGGACCCCAGACGTTAACCAGTCGAGTAACTTCATCTGTTAAATGACGTTCTACTGCTTTACATTCCTTGTCGCGGCCAACAAAGTTTGGTATTTCATCAGGTATGGACGAGACGGGCACAAATACATCTTAGATACAAAATAGAGGCAAATGATAATGCAACGAATGATCATTCCTATATTTTGTAATTAATGATAAAGTGAAAAAGAGAGTGATCGTTCTGATATGATAATTAGTGACTACCAGCGTAATATTTTTCTGGAAAATATATTATAAGGTTAACGATTAAGAAGAATGTGCCTGAGAGTTTAAAAACTTTCAAGCAGTAATTTGCAGTTTTTCTAAGTTAAAAAAGACGAAATTTTCTTAGAAGTTGCAAACCTGTTCTTTTTTTCTGGATATTGTTAAGAATGCTATGTTTGGAAACATGCATGTGTTTGGAAACATATATGTGTTGTCCGCGACTGTGCTCACACGGTGGGTGGCTCCCCCTAAAATGTTCTGCAATTGGTATAGGATTTAATGGAGCCGAAACCAATTGTGGAATTGCACGCATTTTGGGCGTCCTACTGATGAACAGTTGAGACACGTAGATATATTTTTTAGCAACTACTATAATTTGCAGTCTGTCTACTCTGAATAACACTGAGAGCGCCACAAAATAACCAATGAAAGGTATAACAGTTAGCCGATGCGTTTCCACTTCTGCAATTCTTTTCACATGCATATGAAAGGGAATGTATGCGTGCAAAACTAGCCAAGTAGTTTCCTTCACGAAGCAAAGATCATGTGGATCATGACGAATCCAAGCCAACTAGTGTTTCGCATAGAAACAAGCAATGCTACTCTTACCTTTTGTGATTCCCGCCTGCACTGTTTGTTTTATGTCGTCGACATTTGTTTTCACTTTAGCTAGTTCCAACCCTACATGTTCAACTTTTGCCATAATATCTGAACCAACATTTTTCACTTGAGTTTTAGCACCTGTAACTTCCTTTTCTACATCTGACCTGACCTCTTCTACTTTCATACGCACATCTCTTGCCGCAGCTATCACATCTGACGCCACTTCTTCCACTTTCTTTTCCACATCTGTTACTGCAGTTGTTACGTCTGACCCTACTTCTTCTACTTTATTCTGCATATCTGTTACTGTCATTTTTAAGTCTGATGCGACTTCTTCCACTTTCAACTGCACCTCTGTTGATGCCGTTTTTACATCTGATCCAACAGTCTTAATTTGAGACTCGATCTGGACGAGGTGATCACTGATTTGCTTGAACTTGATGGCAGCATCCTTTTCTCTCTTCAACTCTTCTTCCAGCTTTTGAACCTTGGAAGTAGGAAAGTCTTCTTCGTCAAGCTTTCCGATCTCATCAATCCTGGTTGTGTCTTGTCCAAGTGCAGCAAATGCATCTTTCCCCAACTGTATATAATGATCAAAAGTTGTCTTCTCAATGTTTTTGGTACCTGTCTGGTGACAGAGAGTGTTGCGTAGCAGACGGAGCTGATCCAACGCTAAAGCAAACGTCTCGGCCTGGTTTCCAGAAGGGCTTAAAATGACAGGATGAAATGTTCCACTCGGTAAACGACGGGGCTTCACGTACAGTTTGTCTAAAGTAGCAAAGCTTCCAGTCCCGTCTGGTATGGCAAAGCTTTTAGCATAAAGAGTGGCTTCAAACAGCGCCGTGCAGTCCCACTCTTTATATGATTTACTGGTTGGAACATATTTTGTCTTTCCACCCTCTTTACTGAGAAACATGTTGCGAACCAGAAGTGAGTCGTCCCATGTTTGAAAGCCTGGTGTAGGAGCAACTTGATTGTCCCACATGTGAACGAAAACGTCGCGGAGGGTGATTGGAAATTCATCAAGAACAACAGATGAGAACTTGAAAAAGTTCAGTTGCTCCAACGAAAATGTAGCCATCGCGAAGATAATCAACTTTACTATAGTATGATATGTTAGACGAAAAGAGACCAAACTGTTTTTGAACAATCAAGAATTGTAAAGAGAGAGTATCTGCAAATACAAACATAATAAAAGAAGAAACTGTAAAAATGCTTGTTAAGGACATGTAATATGCAAATGTGGTTTTTTTAAACGATATTTACTTTTGAATTATCATAGGTCATAAAAGTACTGAACAGAGAGATTCGTACACCCACTACAAGTCATCCCTGGTGGGGATACCCCGGGCAAAGAACCTTGTCGAAGTACGTAATTTGTTCGTCCTTGATGGGGCCACAGAACAAAGAGAGGGTTATAATACTGGAAAACGTGAAACCGCAGTTGTACAGTATGTGGTCCTTGGTCCGGACGAAAAAGAAGTAAATGATTATTACGTATCTAAGAAGAGGAGTAGTGAGCTGAAATTTGTCCTGTAAGTTGCCGCACTACATTTTATTAACTTGTGAAAAACCGACAGCTTCTAAGCTTTGCCGAAAGTCTTGCATCACAGAAAATGACCGCTCCGTTTACAGGCCCCTGGGGCCGTTTCTCGAAAGTCCCGATAATAAACGGGTCCATAAAGCTGTTTTTGTTTACATACAAGATTTCAATAGTTTTGCATCTTACACTATAAAACAATCAGTTATTGAAACAAAATGGAGTATTTTGCTTGCAGGACCCGCGCTCTTATACTCCCTTATATAACCTATATAGGTATGTGCCGCCCCATCGGGTAGGGTTTTGGCACTGGTTTGGTCTGAAAACGGGTGTACCTTTGAACCCATTACCCCTAAAGGTAATGGGTTTATGATAACCGTCACGAATATAGGGACATTCCATGACCACTTTGCCCACTATAAGAAAGTTGATGTTTGGTGTAGTTGGTGCAGTTGCTGTAGCTGGTGTAGTTAGTGTAGTTGGTGTAGTATATGTAGTTGGTGTAGTATGTGTAGTTGGTATAGTTTGTGTAGTTGTGTAGTTTGTGTAGTTGGTGTAGTTATTGTAATTGGTGTAGTATATGTAGTTGGTGTAGTAGCTGTAGTTGGTGTAGTAGCTGTAGTTGGTGTAATTAGTGTACTTGGTGTAGTTGGTGTAGTTAGTGTAGTTGGTGTAGTATATGTAGTTGGTGTAGTATGTGTAGTTGGTGTAGTTTGTGTAGTTGGTGTAGTTACTGTAACTGGTGTAGTATATGTAGTTGGTGTAGTAGCTGTAGTTGGTGTAGTATATGTATTGGTGTAGTTAGTGTAGTTAGAGTAGTATATGTAGTTGGTGTAGTATGAGTAGTTGGTGTAGTTTGTGTAGTTGGTGTATTTAGTGTAGTTGGTGTAGTATATATAGTTGGTGTAGTTGCTGTAGTTGGTGTAGTGAGTCTAGTTAGTGTAGTTGGTGTAGTATATGTAGTAAGTGTAGTTACTGTAGTTGGTGTAGTTAGTGTAGCTGCTGTAGTATGTGTAGTTGGTGTAGTATGTGTAGTTGATGTAGTTAGTGTAGTTGGTGTAGTATGTGTAGTTGGTGTAGGTAGTGTAGTTGGTGTAGTTAGTGTAGTTGGTTTAGTTGCTGTAGTTGGTGTAGTATGTGTAGTTTGGTGTAGTTACTGTAGTTGGTGTAGTTAGTGTAGTTAATGTAGTATACGTAGTAGGTGTAGTATGTGTGGTTAATGTAGTTGGTGTAGTTAGTGTAGTTTGCATAGTTACTGTAGTTGGTGTAGTATATGTAGTTGGTGTAGTATGTGTAGTTGGTGTAGTATGTGTAGTTAGTGTAGTTGGTGTAGCTAGTGTAGTTGGTGTAGTATATGTAGTTGGTGTAGTATGTGTAGTTGGTGTAATATGTGTAGTTAGTGTAGTTGGTGTAGTATAAGTAGTTGGTGTAGTATCTGTAGTTGGTGTAGTAGCTGTAGTTGGTGCAGTTAGTGTAGTTGGTGGTGTAGTATGTGTAGTTGGTATATTTTTTTGTAGTTGGTGTAGTTACTGTAATTGGTGTAGTACATGTAGTTGGTATAGTAGCTGTAGTTGGTATAGTTAGTGTAGTTGGTGTAGTTTGGTCTAGTAGGTATAGTTTGGTGTAGTTTTTTTGTTGTGAGTGTAGTTTGGTGTAGTTGGTGTAGTTTGGTGTGGTAGGTGTACTTTGGTGTAGGTTGGTGTAGTGTTGTGAAGTTGGTGTAGTTTGGTGTAGTTTTGTGTAGTTGGTGTAGTTTGGTGTAGTCTGGTTTAGTAGGTGTAGTTTGGTGTAGCTGGTTTAGTTTGGTGTATTTGGTGTAGTTTTGTGTAGTTGGTGTAGTTTGGTGTAGTTGGTGTAGCTTGATGTACTTTGGTGTAGGTTGATGTAGTTTGGTGTAGTTTTGTGTAGTTGGTGTAGCTTGATGTAGTTTTGTGTAGGTTGATGTAGTTTGGTGTAGTTGGTGTAGTTTGGTTTAGTTTAATGTAGTTACTGTAGTTGCTGTAGGACATTAATGGTGGTGATTTGCTAACACCTGCGAAATCTAATGCAACTTTCTGCAGGTTGCTTCTTTGGGAGGCTCGTTACTTTTATTACTGTGATCATCTACCCAACATAATACACAAGAAATCTAAAACTAATTTTACCCGTTAAAAGCTTTATAACAAGGTAAATCAATTATGATAATCTTTCAAAATAAGCGAGTTAACAAAGCAACATTATTTCATTAAACAAACAACAACAACAACACACATAAAATAAGAAAAATAAATATATATATTAAACTGACAAAGAGCCGATGACAACAGTTTTTTTCGGTGTTCACGTAAGTTAGGATTTACGTAATTTTGTTTATTATCTCTTATAATAAATCTTGTATAACTACAAAACTACAACAACTACTCCAAACTACACCAACTACACAAACTACACCAAAATACACCAATCTACACCAAAATACACCAACTATCCCAAACTACAGTAACTACACCAAACACAATAACTACACATACCACATTCACTACAGCAAGTACACGAACCACTGCAACTTCAGCAACTACACATACTACACCAACTACAGCAACTACGCTAACCACACCAACTACAGCAACTACACTAACTACGCCAACTACACCAACTACACTAACTACACCAACTACAGTAACTGCAGCAACTACAGCTACTACACAAAATACATATACTACACTAACTACACTAACTACACCAACTACATATACTACACATACTACACCAATTACAGCAGCTACACCAACTACAGCAACTACACCAACCACGTATACTACACCAACTACACTAACTATACAAACTACACTAACTACACCAACTACACATACTACACCAACTACAGCAACTACACCAACTACATATACTACACCAACTAACTACAGCAACTACACCAACTACAGTAACTACACCAATTACACTAACTACACCAACCACAGTAACTACACCAACTACACCGACTATACCAACTACACTAACTACACCAACTACACATACTACACCAACTACACCAACTACACCAACTACATATACTACACCAACTAAAGTAATTACACGAACTACACAAACTACACCAACTACACCAACTACACGTACTACACCAACTACATATTATACTACACCAACTACACTACCTACACCAACTACACATACTACACCAACTACAGCAACTACACTAAGTACACCAACTACACTAACTAGAGCAACTACAGCAACTACACCAACTACATATGCTACACCAACTACACATACTACACCAACTACATATACTGCACCAACTACAGTAATTACACGAACTACACAAACTGCATCAACTACACAAACTACACCAACTACACATACTGCACCAACTACAGTAACTACACCAACTACACTGACTATACCATCTACACTAACTACACCAACTACACATGCTACAGCAACTACAGCAACTACACTGACTATACCAAATACACTAACTACACCAACTACACATACTACACCAACTACGTATACTACAGCAACTACACCAACTACAGTAACTACACCAACTACACTAACTATACCAAAGGCACATACTACACCAACTACACTAACTACACCAACTACATATACTACACCAACCACACATACTACACCAACTACAGCAACTACAGCAACGACACATACTACACCAACTACAGCAACTACAGCAACTACACTAACTACACCAACTACAGCAACTACAGCAACTACATATACTACACCAACTACACAGAGGGTTGTCCAATACACCCGCACCGTAACGGTCTGTATAAGCTATGTGTCGATCCGTACGGATCGAACGGATCGATAACAGGGGTATACGTTCTGTAAAGTCTGTTTTGCGGTTCGTAAATCGCATCTCATTAGTGGGACTTAGAATATTTCATGGGAAGGGCTGTTATATACGGTTTGTCGATCCATACGGATCGAACGGATCGACAAAAGGGGTATACGGTCTGTAAAGAGTGTTTTACGGTCCGTAAATCGCATCTCATTAGTGGGACTTAGAATATTTTCATGGCAAGAGTGGTTATACACGGTTTGTCGATCCGTACGGATCGAACGGATCGACAAAAGGGGTATACGGTCTGTAAAGAGTGTTTTACGGTCCGTAAATCGCATCTCATTAGTGGGACTTAGAATATTTTCATGGCAAGAGTGGTTATACACGGTTTGTCGATCCGTACGGATCGAACGGATCGACAAAAGGGGTATACGGTCTGTAGAGAGTGTTTTACGGTAAGTAAATCGCATCTAATTAGTGGGACCTAGAATATTTTAATGGCAAGAGTGGGTATTTACCGTTTTTCGATCTGTAAGGACGGTACGGACCGACGAAAGTGGTATACGGTTTGTGAAGAGCTCTCTTCGGTCCGTAAAGTGCACGAGGTTCACGTTGGGGATCATTGGGTCCCTATACCTTAGGAGATAAATTATAAGAGAGATATTCAATACTATGATGCTGTAAACTCGAGGCAGTGTAATTGCAAATATTATGATAATTTTACATTGACTGTTATGTATACTCAGTGTCCAGAGTGCAATATTTTACAATCTCTTGGCTAAAATTCTAACCGCATTACAGTGTTCACTTTCTTTACTTTTTGCCCTTTTTCAGCACGCGTTTTTTCTCGAGTACCTTTTACGGTGTCTTAGTTGGCGACCCGAAACGAATATTTCAAACCATATCATGGGTTATAACTTATATGTATTGGTGAAATGTTACTCTTGATTTGAACTGTATTTTCTTCCTTTTCAAACATTATAGCACAAGACAAATTTGGGAAATATGAATTAAACCAAGGATAAAATTGATCCACAACACAAAATTGAACTGGAACATCTACATGTACTAGATTGTGGGTTAAGTAACATTTTTAGCAGCAGGTACATCATAGGAAAATGATGCGTAACAATAATAAGAGAGGATGTGAGAAAAAATAAAATGTGAATAATAAATGCTCCGATGATATATTAACAATGAGATGTGAAATAATTATAAAGAAACAGAAAGGTGTGACAAAATTAAATGCTTAAAGTTAGTAAACAGTCGATGGTGATTGGTTGCTACTATCACACATATAGATTAACGAGTGGTCTCAAACAACCAGTTTCCCACTGTTGAATAATACTGAGAAACCATAACTCTACTATTGTGGGTGGATGTCTTGGGTCGACGAATATAGAGAGACCATCAGATACCTGTCAAAGGCAAAGGTTCTACTTTGACGTAGACCACAACAAACCTTTTTATTTAAATGGACTACCGAAACAGTAATCACAGAACCAACAAGACGCAGCAGAAAAACCTAGAAAATCCAAGAAAAATCATAAAAAAAGGAAAAACCCTGCACTGCAGGACACAAAAAAAGGCTCTTTTAGGAGCCACCAAGTCTCTAACCAATAACAGTACTTTTTAAGTAGTATTTGACGACTACACTTCGTTGTGAAAATATGTTCGCATCAACATTCCTATTTCATAAACTGCAGACGATTGTTCTTACAGTTTTGCCGCAGAAAAGTTACGTTTAAAGTGTGCTTGCTTTTGTTTTTGGCGTATAGAAAGAGGAAACTTAAATTGATATACAGTATGTTTATCATGGTTATACAAAGTACTGCGTGCTTATTGCGAAAAATTTGACAGCTTATATAAAACGAGGCGATTGTTACATTTGAAGCGCGGGTGCCCTCGTTTGTGATATTAGATTTCATAATGAATATTACATTTGTTTTGTGCAGCAAACGTAGTAAGAAAAGCAAGCGAAGAACATTTGCATTTAAAGTGCGCTTGCTTTTGTTTTTGGCGTATAGAGAAGGAACATTAAATTTCTATAGAGCACGCTTATCTTGGTTACATAAAGAAATACTACATTTGAATATTACATTTTTGGTGCTTGCTTATCTTGCCTTTACATTCGGTGCGTGCTTATATTAATTATAAACTTACTGACGATTGTTCTTACATTTGAAGCGCGCGTCTTTTGGTTTTTGACTTACAAGAACATCACATTTAGACACAAGCATAAAACTTAGAGCGTGCATACTGTGGTTTTTGGGTTGTTTTGAATTACAGAAGAAGGAAAATTACATATTACATTTGGAGTGTGCCTTTCTTGGTTTTTGCGCTTGTGTTGGTTTATGGTTTATAGAACGAGGAATATTACAGTTGGAGTGCGCCTCTCTTGCCGTGCGGATCGTACGGATCGAACGAACCGTATCGCATTGTGCCCTGATGTAATAATGAGATGCACGCTCCGTATGTCTACGGACTGTACGGATCGAACGAACCGTAACGCATTGTGCCCTGATGTAATAATGAGATGCACGCTCCGTGTGTCTACGGACTGTACGGATCGAACGAACCGTATCGCATTGTGCCCTGATGTAATGATGAGATGCACGCTCCGTGTGTCTTCGGACCGTACGGATCGAACGAACGGTAACGCACTGTGCCCTGATGTAATAATGAGATGCACGCTCTGTATGTCTTCGGACCGTACGGATCGAACGAACCGTAACGCATTGTGCACTCATGTAATAATGAGATGCACGCTCCGTATGTCCTCAGCATACGGACCGTGAGTACTACACCAACTACAGCAACTACACCAACTACATATACTACATCAACTACAGTAACTACACCAACTACACTAACTACACCAACTACACATACTACCCCAACTACATATACTACACCAACTACAGTAACTACACCAACTACACTGATTATACCAACTACACTAACTACAGCAACTACACATACTACACCAACTACAGCAACTACACCAACTACATATACTACACCATCTACACTGACTATACCAACTACACTAACTACACCAACTACACATACTACACCAACTACAACAACAACAACAACAACAACAACACTTTATTTCACCCCATAATATACAAGGAATAACAATAGTACAGACGATGATAGGGGCGCTGGCTGCCCGAAATAACCTAAGAGTTAAAAATGCCAGGCAGCCAGTTAAAAGAAAAGATGTTTAAATGTTTAGGTCAGGGACACAAGAACAAAGAAAACAGAGAAACACACACAAATAGTTAAGTAAACTACCAGTATATAAAGAGACTAAAATTCATACATTGCAAAACAGTATTATTTCCATTTTAAAGTTACCCAGACTCACCGCCTCATTAACTGATTTTTTTAACTCGGAGATTGTCGAGTTAAGTGGAATGAGTTTGTCGTCTAAAATTTTGGTAAATTGGTCGCAATTAATAGCCGGCATACTGGTAGACACTCACAATATTAAACAGATATAATATATCACACGCTACAGAACACTAGACTCATATACTACACCAACTACACAAACTACACCAACTACATATACTACACCAACTACACTAACTACACCAACTACACTAACAACACTACCTACACCAACTACACATACTACACCAACTACACCAACTACACCAACTACACCAACTACACTAACTACACCAACTACAGCAACTGCACCAACTACATATACTACACCAACTACATATACTACACAAACTACAGTAACTACACCAACTACACATACTACACCAACTACAGCAACTACAGCAACTACACCAACTACATATACTACACCAACTACACTCACTATACCAACTACACTAACTACACCAACTACACATACTACACCAACTACACCAACTACATATACTACACCAACTACAGTAACTACGCGAACTACACTAACTACACCAGCTACACCAACTACACCAACTACACATACTACACCAACTACATATACTACACCAACTACGTACACTAACTACACCAACTACAATAACTACACCAACTACACATACTACACCAACTACAGCAACTACACCAACTACACTAACTACACCAGCTTCAGCAAATACACCAACTACTCTAACTGCACCAACTACACCAAACATCAACTTTCTCATAGTGGGTAAAGTGGTCATGGAATGTCCCTATATTCGTGACGGCTATCATGAACCCATTACCCCTTTTTTACCCATTTTGGTCTGAAATCGGGTATGGTTTGGGGGAACTACGGAAGTGTATCAACGTTTTTATCGTTTCAGTTCCAAATAAGTAAGAAAGAAAGAGGAAAATGCGAATTCGAAATGGATTTGGAGAATTTTTTGTTTGCGCCCTAAGCTAAGTAATGATAACATAAGGGACTGTGCAATAATTATCAGGAGGGGGGGTGGGGGCTGAGAAACTAGAGGGGAGGGGGCATTACATAAAATTGCTGCCAAGATAAGGGGGGCTCAAAGTCAAATCACTCATTTGACGGAGGGGGGCCTTAAGTTTTATTCGAAATGTAAATAAAATTAAGGTGACTCGACCCAGTTTTTTTGGGGGGGTACCATCCTACTTTGAAGCTCTCTGGTATCCCTACCTTTACTTTTATCGTAAGTCTAACACATAGATTGGATAACATATAGATCAATCTACAATATAACATAAAATTTTTTGCGATCGGATTAAATGTCACGTGGTTATAATGCCACGCCCCTTTGAGGTCTGAGTCGAAAATCTGCTGTTGCCGGCATTTTTTCGTGAAAATCTCTCGGCTATACATAGTGCGCATTAGTGCCTTGCGCTGAACAGAGTTTCACCAAAATCGCAAAGACCCAATTCGAGAAATTCAGCGGTTTCCAAATTTAGGTCATAATTTATGCGAAAATGATAAGCAAACTTTACACGGATAATATATATTAGAATGCTGTATAATGACAGACTAGAAACAATAGACAACTCCCAAAGCACAAACTCAGCCAAAACGCTAAAAATCTTCAATGTTTACTCAAGTTTGGGCTTATAGAAGGTAATTTCACAGTTTTTCAATGACCATGAAATTCAGAGTCCGGGTAGTTAGTTAATCAATTGTGACCCTGAAAAAATTTGAAGGAAAAAAAACTAGGAATTTTTAAGAAAATGCTTTTTTCGTGAGAAGGACTCTTAAAACCTGACAAACGTCAACAAATAGCGAAAACTATAATTTCTATATGTTTTCTTTGCTCGAAATCGCGCGCATTTACAAGGCCCTAAAGCGTTTTGCTGACTTGCAAGGACCCATCTGTTATAAGGATGCCCAAAATACAGAGATGAATCTCATAGTTTATTAGATATAATCCGTGTAAAGTTTGCTTATCATTTTCGCATAAATTATCACCTAAATTTGGAAACCGCTGAATTTCTCGAATTGGGTCTTTGCGATTTTGGTGAAACTCTGTTCAGCGCAAGGCACTAATGCGCACTACGTGTAGCCGAGAGATTTTCACGAAAAAATGCCGGCAACAGCAGATTTTCGACTCAGACCTCAAAGGGGCGTGGCATTATAACCACGTGACATTTACTCCGATCGCCAAAAATTTTATGTTATATTGTAGATTGATCTATATGTTATCCATTCTATGTGTTAGACTTACGATAAAAGTAAAGGTAGGGATACCAGAGAGCTTCAAAGTAGTATGGTACCCCCCTAAAAAAACTGGGTCGAGTCACCTTAAACGCAATAAAAGATTCTCAATACAGGCATCATGATAGACTGTAACAAATATCAATACGAACAGCTGTTAAACGATTATTGAAAATATTCCATCAAAATGAATAGCAAATTCACAACTGATCAATTTTAACCCGTCTTCTAATTAATTGAGCTGATCCTATGTAAAGCAAAAGTCATGAACTTGTTTTTCAGCTTCCCCCATAAAACAATGGGAATCAGACAGATCTCGTAGACAAGCTTTGTCGGTTTTTGATGTGAATAAAAGTAATGTTTCTTCATCGACTAAATCGATTTGCTGAATTCCATATATATCTGGCTCATAACAAAGTTCAACAGGCTCTCCTCCCAAGGATCTAAATATAATGCAAGCTCTTTTTCGTCTGTTATTTGAAGCGTTCAATCTCCTGTTCTTTGATTTTTTCTCTGCCCCTTTCTATTTCTGGTTTCAGAAGTTTTAGATTTTGAGCCAATGTGGTAAGCACCCCGGTACTTAGCAAATGCTTTGTCTAAATCTTCAATCAAGCGATCAACATCCTTCTCGATACTAGATGTTACATAATAACGTTTGTCATTATTGAAGCTGTGATGGCAGCTCAGTCCAGTTTTGAGTCAGTGTGGTAGGAGTTGGGGGAGGAGCGACGTTCAGGGTGGCGACGTTATTTTTAAAAATAATAGAGGGGGGTTTAGAACTATTTTTTTTTGTTTTGGAGGGGGGTGCTGTCTACGTTTTTGCTAGATAACTCTAGTTTTTCAGCCCCCTCCCCCTCCTGATAATTATTGCACAGTCCCTAATTTCTGGTTAAAGGCCAGGTCTGAAAACGGGTATGGATTTTACAGGTCTGGGCTGAAAGTGGGTGTAGAAAATCAACGTTTTTGGTCTGAAATAGGGTCAGGATTTGAAGAGCTTGGTGGCACACCCCCACCAAGAATTCCCTAGAGTACCCCCGCGGGAAATCCAGCTAACTTAACCAGTAAACAGTGCTTTACTTTTAACAAATTTTTCAACTATTAGTAGCAATTGAAAATTCAAGTGTCAATTTATCAGTATATTCACAACTACTGTAAACTCTCGCTGCTACAACACAGCTAAATTACTGCTAGGCTGGCTTTGGATTTTCCTAGAATGTTTATCACGATACCGACAACCATTTCACTTCCCATGTGCTGCAGTGAGGATTTGCACGCATACAATTGAAAAAAACGCATGATGAAAGTAGTACAGTGGGGAAAAAATTGACCTTTTTTGAAGATGAAATCTCATTAGTGTCGAAGGGAACACTTTAACGCCGATGACGTCAGAGCATTATCTCATGGATAAAATGCGGGGGATTCTCACGTGCTACTTTTTAGGAGGTTTAACCTGTTGGACAGGTTTTTCTAGATCGATGAAGGTCTTGTTTTCGGATTTATTGACCAACGCTAAGAAACGTATTCATTGGTTGATCTATATTATTGAAGGAATAAGCACTAAGGTGCCTGTGACTTGAAAATAACTGAGTCTTAACGTAGTTACGGTATGCAAGTTTTACTTCCTGCCGCTTTCATTGTGCAAAAAAATGGTTGCAGTTCCCGTTCAGTGATTCCTGGCCCGCAAATCGTTCATTTTTAATGAGAAGGAAGGCAAACTAGCTTATCTACCATGAAAAAGGTGTTTTTCTCCTCCCTTTTTTGCTTTTGCACATTTCTATATTGCTTTCTACAACCACCACCACCACCACCAGATTTCAATTGTTTCTCCTACTCCTCCACCTTGTTCTGTCGCACTTTGTAATAACACTTGTTACACTATGTAATAAAAAAGATGTCGCACTTTGTAATAACAGACCATCGCATCTTTGTAATAAAATAAACTGTCACACTTTGAATAAACTTGAAATGCATGAACGGAGGACAAGCAAACCCAATAATAAGTATCATCATCGACAACAACAACAACAATAATAATAATAATAATAATATAAAATAATAATAATAACATTCTGAACGGTTTTCAGAACCAATTTCTCAACTGAGGGCGGAGGAAAGTGTTCACATCAACTGCGACCTTCCGGCTTCAAGATCTTTGTAGAAAAGTACAACTCTCTCTATGTGGACGACCTTGAGACCATTTACATGAGATAGTGTCCGTAAAGCGAGAGTCCGTACGTAGTGATGGGATTTTGTATTGGAATTTAGCTGCTATCCGTATGATCGGGTTTTCCATTAAAGTAAGGTGTCCGTGACTGTATAAGCAAAATATTTTGAAAGTTTTACTAGTAGCACGGGAAGCGAAGAAATCCAGTTTCAGTCCCTGCGAGGATATGACCAGAGATATAACTAGAGTTTAGTGTTTATTGCCTTGAAAAAAGCGCTACACTAATATTTCGTAGAACCAAAAAACACAAAGTTAACATCGATTATAACACGGTGCCACAATTATTACCATAATTTATTATAACTGTTATTATCGCACTCTTGCATATCATTTGCCCACGTCATTGTGTCACAATGACTGCTAATTTGAAGAACTTTCGAAAGCGCTAGAACAAATCTTAAGTACAATGATATTAACAAAAGATCTCAGTTTCGAACGTTTATGCTCAAGTTCCATCTTCTTTGTAAGTTGTAGCAAGGCATTTTTCGTCTTTTGACGCACAAGTTAATTCTTTATCCCTAGCTAAATATTGAGGTGTCTGTGCCTAGAGCTTCGAAGTATGCTACTTGTTTCGCCAATTATACTACTTCGTGAGAAATTTCTGCAATTTGATTAGCTTCGAGCAGTGGTATTTCAGCTAAATTTGAAATACCTACATGTGAAAATTACAGACCTTTTTTCGGGTAGTAGTATGAACAAATAATAGCATGATTTGTACGTGATATTTGGCATAAATACCACTCGTGATATTTCAAAATTGTCTCAAATTTCACTCGCCTATCGCCTCGTGAAATTAAGTATAACAATTTTGAAATATCACTCGTGGTATTTATGCCAAATATCACTACAAATCATGCTATTACCTAAACAAATGTCCATGATGATAAACAATCTTAGAGCTATATAACGCAGGACCAGCCAAACATTTGCCCTTTTTTAATTTGAGATTATTCGCCGTAATTCAAACACGACACCACTTGAAGACCCACCCCGCCACAAATACGTGGCGAAATCTGAAAAGCCAGCATATGGGTCACGAAAACGAGTATTAACTTTGCACAGTTGATTGTAAACTTGACATCTGTGGGTAGGCCACGAAGGGTTCCAGTTCCTTCTTAGCTTTAACAATGAATGGCGAAATTTTTTAAGATAATAAATCATTGGGTTTTTGTTCTCCGTCATCCATTTCAAGTTTATTGCAAAGCGCGACAACTTATTTTACTACAAAGTGCGATGGTCTGTTATTACAAAGTGTGACTCGTGTTATTACAAAGTGCGACAGGTATTACAAAGTGCGACAATTTTATTACAAAGTGCCACTGAACACACCTACACATTACCGACCGTATATATCGAGCCCATATCGATCCCTCGTCCTGACCCCACATCTACCCCCTACCTTTCCTTACAGCGCAGTTACATTTGTCCGGGGTCCGTAGTCTAGGCGCCAAACATCCTGCATGCATATACAGTGCTACAGAAATGCTGTATGAAACCAGAGCAGCCTCTCTTTTCGCTCGTACTGGAGCCTGCGCAACGAGCTGCTTTCGCATGTTCGCATATCGCAGTTTCTCATAGATTTTCGAGCAACAAGAGAGACTGCTTGCCGTCTAGGCTTGGCTGTTTGGGAAGGAAAGAGATCTCAGTGACCAACTTCAATTTTCTCCTAAATATATATCAATACATCGTAAAGAGAAAAGGTTACTTGAAATAAAAAAACTGATCACCTACTTTGAGGAAAATGATTTGATCTTTTATCAAATCATCCCAAATCCTGAGTTCTCGAAGGAGATTTATAAAGATCAGTTTCGACATAGTTATTAGAGGAGACTGGTTATGAAAAGCGGCAAACATCAATGATAAAAACAACAGTGCTGCACTTTATGTTGGAAGTACCGTGAAAGTGCAAAATCCTTTGTTTTCTGTTGGCAAATTGTTACGGAATAAATTAATGCAACGTTTTTATTGGTCAATACAATCAAAATGATAGGAATTCTTTTGAACGTTGTGCACTTTCAGTTCCACAAAAACATATAACAAAGGAGTCTGACGGGTTTCATAACCATTCCACTCAATTAACTATGGTTTCGAGAATAATTCCATTTTCTTCTTTATTTTTTTTCGAGAAAACACGAATTTGATGCAGATACTAACAAAGCAGTTTGCTTTTTGGAGAAGATGTTGATGAAGAGGAAGAACACGAATTTGATGCAGATACTAACAAAGCAGTTTGCTTTTTGGAGAAGATGTTGATGAAGAGGAAGAACGAAAGATGAAAGATCATGGCAAAGACATTTATAACAGTCATTTAAGTTGATTAGTCCAAACTACGTTCAGTGGAGGCATAATAAAATACCGTAAAATTCCGAAAATAAGCCCCGGGGCTTATATTTTTCAAAGGCCCTTTTTGAGGGGCTTATTTTTGGAGGGGCTTATATTCGGAGGGGCTTATCTACGGAGGGAAATTTGCGTTTCAAAATCGATTGGGCTAGCCTTGAGCTGGAAGGAAATTTACCGTTTTGGCTTTGTTTTACTTTGTATTTGAGGGCAATTTTCTAAGTACAAGCCCCCGCGGGGCTTATATTTGGAGGGGCGATTTAACGGAGGGTTTTTTGCGTTACCAGTTTGGGAGGCTTATATTTGGAGGGGCTTATTTTTGGAATTTTAGGGTAATTGTCATAATTGATTTGTTTCAGAATAAGTAAGAGAGCTAAGCTTCTGTAATATTGTAACATCAAGATTTAACTTGGTCGTCTGTGATAACCTTTAAAGTGTATAAAATGCCCTGTCTTCGCTTTCCAAACTCACAGGCCGAGAAAAAAGTAGAGCATAATCCCATCTCGATGTTTTATTGAAAGATACTTTCTTTGAACCAGTCTAGGCTTAACTGTCTGTTTTTTCTTAATTTATAATATTGTCAGTAAAGTTGTAATGAATATTTCTATTGTTGAGAAGTCAAAAAATGAAAATAATGCTTAAAAAGATTATCGTGGATTATTGTGCGTACCTCTGGAAAAATCTGGGCTACGCCCCTGAATATGACTTCTAATTCTCAGGGGGAAACCACAACAAAAAACAAACCAAAAATTGTACAAAACACAATGACCAATTCTTGTCCACAGTCACATGATGACTGAAGATTTATGGCGCTGTGGCTGACTGGAGGAAGACCATTTAAGAAAGACCAAGTAGAAAGGGTAAGGAAACATGCAGCCGGAATAGGAGACAAGATAGAGATGAATGGAGTAGGATGAAGTGTTCTAGAAGCAATAACACTGAGCTCTCAGAGCAGGTGGTATGAGTACTGTATCCTTTATAAATGGCGATTCATTATCAGCCCCAGAACTCCAATCAATTTCACAATTCGTGCAAACATTGTTCGTCGTGTTTCTCCAGTGTAAAGTTGACTCCCTTCAGGGGCACCCAACAACGGTTTCCTCCTAAATGCATTGAAAAAACTCTTTAGGCTATTCAGAGTACTCTTAAACTTTTAAAAATCCATTCTAATCGGCGCTATAAAATTTATATCTGTTCGGTCTTCCTAGGGCAACTTGAGTCTTTTCGAAATTACCAGGGCTTCAGTATTATTTTCCCGAAAATAAAAAATGCAATTTAAAGTATTACGAAATTGAGAATTTTTCTGATCCCTCTTTCCATCGCATTTTCGAATCCGAAAATTTTAGGTTTCCTTTTTCTGCGAAAAATAGCTTAATCTGGGGAGAAAAATGCGAAAAATTAAACTTGAGAAAATCGTAGGGAATTTAATAGATCGTTTTCACTGTCACGCAACAAAAAAATAAATTGGAAACCGTCCTGTGGAAGAAGCCAAGAAAATGAAATGTTATAGAGGACTAATTCTTAAATAATTTGTCCAAGTCTCAGGTCTTTGTCACCCACAGTTTCTGAGTTATTTGCTGAAACGTTTCACGCACCTTTGTAGAGCTTTGTATGGAGACGCCATACTGGTGCACCGTTTTGGTGCACCAATATGGCCGCCGGAAATCAACAAAAACATCTGGAGTTTACTTTTTCTACAAAAGCTCTTTATTTTCACTCGAGAACTAGCATACGTGCACATAAACATATCTTCTAATACATGAAATGGTTATACCGCTAAAAATCAAGAGGGCGAGACTTTTTTCAACGAGACAGCATTCCTATTTTGGTGTCACGCACTGTGAAAACTCCGGAAGTTCAAATTGTTGTATTTTCGAAATGAAACATGCTACGGGAATGGAAATTTGTACAAAGATTATCTTTTTGTTTATTTTCAACCTGGTGTAAATAAGAATTCGTTAAACCTCGCTATTTTGACTTTACAATTTGATGACGTCACTGTGAAAACCATATATAGATAAGCTTCGAAAATTGTACACGAACGGAACGGTCATCTAGAAATTCTTAGCCATCCCCAAGGTACAGAAATTTCTAGGCAATTTTTGCTTCTCCGAACAGATATTTACAGAAAGCTGTCGTTGGGTGCCCCTGTCCCTTGCACGAGAAAATAAGACTTGTTTTTACTTGTCGAGGAACATTAATTGCATCGGATGGAGATCATGGGGAAAAAGGACATGCACCAAAATATAAGGCGCCACCTAGGAGTTGACTTGTGTTTTCGTGACGTCTACTTTTTAAGGGGCAGTTTTCGAAGAGAGAAGGTGCACCCTTCTTCCCCCGCAACCGCCCTTCCTGTCTTCGCTGAGTAAGTTTGAGATTTAGACGCATGCAAATAACGGAACGCTTTAAGCCTGTCTCTCTTGATTTTGGTTTTGGGTATGGTGACCGGTCGTTTTCATGTAAAGGAGTTAATAATAATAATAATAATAATAATATTAAACATATTTAACCAAAGTAAACCCGTCAGCTATAAATGGGCGCCCTGGGCAACTAAAAAATGAACAATTAAAGGAAAAATAACTATAACAGAACAACTATCAAAAAATGTAAAAACTGATGTACAATGTCGATGGATAAAAACTAAGAATTATATATCTACGTAAATTGAGACGCCAAAAAAACTCCAAAATATTAACAAGAACTCTAAAAAATAATATCATTGAGAAGTGTTTTAAAAATCACTATGGAGTCAACTTCCTTCAGATGGGGTGGCAAATCATTAAAAGCCTGAGCTCCAGTATAAAACTAAGCTGTTCCGTGTATAGATGGCTTTCACAGTGACGTCATCAAATTGTAAAGTCAAAATAGCGAGGTTTTACGAATTCTTATTTACACTAGGATGAAGATAAACAAAAAGTTAATCTTTGTACAAGTTTTCAGTCCCGTAGCGTGTTTCATTTCGAAAATACAGCAATTTGAACTTCCGAGTTTTCGGAGTGCGTGACACCAAAATGGGAATGCTGTCTCGTTGAAAAAAGTCTCTCCTCTTGATTTTCAGCAGTATAACCATTTCAAGTATTAGAAGATATGTTTATGCCCACGTAGGCTAGTTCTCGAGTGAAAAGAAGGAGCTTTTATAGAAAAAGTGTACTCCAGATGTTTTTGTTGATTTTCGGCGGCCATATTGGTGCACCAAAACTGTGCACCAATATGGCGTCTCCATACAAAGCTCTACAGAGATGCGCGAAACGTTTAGGCAAATAACTCAGAAACTGTGGGCCAAAAAGACCTGAGACTTGGACAAATTGTTTAAAAATTAGTCTTTTATAACATATCATTTTCTTGGCTTCTTTCCCTGGACGGTTTCCAATTTATTGTTTTGTTGCGTGACAGTGAAAACGATCTTAACCTCGATAACTCGAACCCGGATAACTAGTGCTCGAGAACTCGAACTAAATTTCCTTTCCCTTGATCAAACTTTCACTGAAAGTTTCCCCGATAACTCGAATTCCCCGCTAACTCGAACTGTTTTTCGTTTCCCTGTAGAGTTCAAGTTCCGGGTTCTAGTTTACATACATACAAAGCGAAATTTACGCAAAATGCATAAATTAGTAGGTGACGTCACCAGACGTCATAAAACGCTCGGAATTCGAACGTCTCTCTTCCCCGCGACCCCCACAGGTTAGGAAGTGGAGACGCATGACATTTCAGACTACAAAATAACTCGCATGAAGACATGCAGCCGATGAAGTAATTGACCTTTGTTATTTGAAACGAATCGTCTGTAAAGAATAGTATATGAGATATTATACTTAGTAAATATCCTCAAAAAGAGGCGTAACGGTGTGTAGACCTTCACTTCGCGGCCAATCGACAAAGAAGCTACAATCTTTCACTTTGAAATCGTTAATCGAAGTTACGCCTCTTACTATTTACCCTTTCGTGCGTTCTTTCTACAACATGTCAGCTTAAAGTATTATGGTCGACAGATGAATCACACATAGCCTCTACCTTTCGAAAGTGAAAGCAAATTTTCTTTGTATCATCACAAATGTACACATTGCAAAGTGTTAAGTAATCGGTATAAATAAGTAATTGGCCAATTGCAAAGCGAGAGAGAAACTTTGCCAATCAGAATCGGAGAAAGAGATCCCTGCAAAACTGCGGGATATCAGATCAAGGTACGGGCAGGTTACGGACTCACCTCTCCACTTCCGCTTTGAAATTTACATTCAAGTTATTCACTGGGAATTTCTAATCACGTTAAGATAAGATTCCTACTGAAAAGCTGTAGCAAAAGTGGTAAACAATTAAATGAAGAACTATTTCTTAAGCTAAACATAAAACAGAAGGCCTTGCTTTCTAGGACGACTTCCGTAACTACTTTGACAGCAATCGCGTGCTCAAGGGTTGGTTATTGACTAATTTGCGTCCAGTTACATGTTAGAAATGGGTTAAACATAAAATGCATAGAGCAGTGTATAACATACCAGCTTGTGTGTTAAGTCAAGATCAGTGAGGTTTCCATCAATGGTTTCGTTTGTTGGGCGCGATTAGCTTGTACTCAGTAAGTGTTGATCGACCAGAAAATAACAACTGCAGGAGAATCTCAGTAAGATAATGCAAGTGGCACGCAGGGTATCAGGTTGCGAGTACTAGTCTCCGTGCGGCCGCGAAAAGCCCAATCCTCTACGACGTTCGTGCTCGGCTAGCAAACGTCAACCATCCACAAGCGCACAATTTTCACTTACGACATCCACACGTGTCGTACGGATGTCGTGGGTCTAATTTTTGCGTTCGACGAAGGAAGAACGCTTTCTAATCTCCTGGGTTGCCTGTTATCGCGTAGGTGCCCTGTGCACGCAAGCGAAAGCTGACCCGTGTTTTTTCGTTCCATGGTTCACCTTTTCGGCGCCATTTTGAATGACGTCACAATTTCGTTGCGCAAAGCATTCTGCCTCGTGGTTCAAGCTTTATTTACGTCATAAGCAATTGTCATATGGCAATCACGTGCATCACTGGTTCCATCAAGGTCAACTACATTACACGGGAATATTTGAGTTCGGCAAAAGAATGAACGTTGGAGTTGTTTTCTAAGCGGGTTTTATCACTGAGCTAATGATTCTGCTAAACTTTTCGGTCAATGCCGTTCAAATCGAGCTGGAACTTCGTAGAAACACACAAATAAAGACCAGGTAACATTTGTGCCGTGAGAAGTTTACCCGTGCGTTTGAGTCTATTTACTTATTTGTAGTTTAACCTCTTTCATGCACGAAAAAGTAAGCTTGAGCGTATCAGTGCAGGTTGTTACAACTGTAATGCTTTATTCACGTCTGATATCTCTACGCGGATAATTTTGCATGATAAGTATCTCGCTCGCTGAAGCAAGCTAAGTTTAAAACATGTTGAACTGACCTACATGAACTTAAAATAATCATGAGATGAAAAGTTTGCACAATGGCAAAAGATTCTGTCCGGTTCTCTGACATCAGTAATCTAGCAGAAACCTAATATGTTTCCGTCGCTCCTATGATCATTGTTTTCACTTCAAGTTGTGTCACGCAAGAAGCCAAGACTTTTAACCTTCAAGGCTACCATTTTTTCGAAGTTTGTAGTGACATGTTTATCTTTTTAACAACAAAGAACTTTTTACGATCTACTTTACATTTTTATCGACCATGCTTGAGGGAGAGTAAGACATTTTAAGAGTAGAGAGTTAATGAGTGAGATATTTTGAAGCCGTATACGCGAAGAACATTTTTTACGAAAAGAATGTCTACCTTTTAATTCATGATCTCTTCCATGATTTTGAAATCATGCTTGACGACACAAAAGCTAATCTGGAGCTAAGAAAACTCGAACGCACTTATTGATCTATGATTACTACTAGTTAATACACGACACGATCTGACGTGAAGTCATGGCGTATGCTAGTCTCGTACGATAGTCGTCAGCAAAAATCGTACCGTCTAAATCGTCGTTAGTCAATCGTGCTAGTCTTATCTTCCTTCAAACTCTCCTTTGACTTCTTCTGCCTTGCCCCTTAGGCACCTAACAACTTTTATTATCCACTGATATGTTTTTCAACTCATCCCTCCTCCTCTATTGATGTTTCTCTCTTTTACCAGTGTGATAAGTCGCCCAGAGGGTCCCAAGAGGTTCACTGTTCCCTAGCTATTGTACTGCATCCAATCATTATGGCCTATTCTGTAAGTCAGGTCCCCACTCTCCTGACTCTCTCTGCTGGGATCGGTGTAAAGGTGCTCC
>OZ037784.1:30987319-31014819 GCA_964035525.1 Porites cylindrica | reverse complement strand
AGACTTTTTTTGGGCAAATGGTTTACCGCCCCCCCTGACAAAAAATTGCCCGTACGCCTATGCACCCTCCAGATAAATTATGAATGCTCCCTTACATGTACGGGCTGTAGCTAGGTTACCCAATGTTCATAAAATCCTATAATAAAGTAGACTGTTTACGGCTCCCTATTTTTTCGTAAAACCATCATGATCAAGCGCCTACTGGTACAGTCGGTTCTTTCAAGTGGCCATCTTGGTTTCATATGTACTGAGAGGGTGAGCATCAGGTTTCCGTCCCCCACCCCCTAAGTAGATTTGACACTCATCCCCAGGCTAGACTCGGAACGCTTGAGACCAAGATGGCCACCTGTAAAACAAAGTGCTTGATCTGGATGATCTGATGGAAAAGTGGGGGACTGTGAACAGTGTAATAACAGTCTTTTTTTCGAAAGTATAGTGTATAAAATGATGATGTTTTTTAGGTCGGTGCATTTGGAGATCCTGAAGCTGCGTTGGTACAGTTTTCCCATGACAGTGAAGCTAAAGCAGCACACTCTTGTCCTGATGCTGTCCTTGGTAACCGGTTTATCCGAGTGTTCTGGCACAATCCTGACAGACAACAAAACAATAAGGTGGGTTAGTGTAAACTTGTCCCAAAATTTAGAAGGTTTATAGAACATTATTGTAATTTAAATTCCAAAAAATTTTATTGTGCGTTTTATTTTATAGCCACTATAATGACTGTTGAAAATGACTGATGTCTTTTAAAACTGCTATCCATGTTTGAAAAGCAGTCACTTTGAATGGTCATACCCTACCAATTTTAATCTCATAACCAGTGCTATTGACTGAGCATGTACTGAATTGATACAAGACTCTGAAGATGACTACTGCACAGGTTGTCGAAACGTCAGTCAGTATCAACAACAGTCCTATTCAGGACTATTGTTCACTATGAAACGACTCCTGGGTTCAAACCTTTTACAGTGTTTCATATGTTGTGGACGGTTCCAAATGCATATCTTGTTGACAGTTTCTTCTGTTATGTGTACTCTGCAGTTGTGGGTTTCCTCCACACACATGTCAAGTTTCATGCACAGATGGTTAAGCAGTTAGGTTTCTGTCCTAAATCTTCAACTGCACCAAATAATCCTGATGGGAAATTAAAATAGGTGTTGATTTTTCAGTACCTAATGCCTTGGTCATTACAGTGGAACTCCGATATAATGATTCTTGATATAACGATGTAAGTAAGTAAGTAAGTAATAACTTTATTTAACGAGGGTAAAGACATTGATTACTGGTCACCCAGTAGTTTTCATAATGGCCCTCCTACAATTAAAGTAATAAAAAGTATCGATTAATTAATTAACTACCAATATAATCTACCAACGATGAATATTCTATGTCCTGGCAAAAGTTACATTGAAATGTATGGGACAGAACCCTGATATAACAATCTTCGATATAATGGTATTCCCTATATAACAATGAGATTTTAGTGGACTGTATGTAAAATCTGTTCCGATATAACGATATTATCACAATTTAAGCAAAATATTGAATTTAATACAATAACATTAAAGAAATAGAGTAATCTCTAACGTCTCTGTCAACTTACTTGGTGTACTTGGGCTGTACATTATAACTCTGATAACAGAAACATTGAAACAAAAATGACTTAAGAAGGACTGTTGCAAGCGTGTCATGCACAATAATGCATTACTTGCTGGCCTCTGTCTGTTTTTTTAAGGAAAAACAATGAATTCGCAAACTCGATACGCAGAGACGAGGAAAGTTGCAACTTCAAATGTTTAAGTTTAGTTTTGTTGCTCTTTTATGATTGAAACCACAGAACATACTTTGTAAACTTTAAAGACTTATAGTACTTTGCAAACTGTTTAAGGACATTGCTGGGCACTTGAAATGTTAATTTGCAAATCATTTGATATTTATTACAAATAATATTTAGTGAAATAATGTATGCAGTAAAAAAGTACATTCTAGGTTTACTCCAGCATAACAATATTTTCAGTTATTTTACAGCCATATCATTACATCAAGAGTTTCGATTTAACGATATAATTTTAATGCTCCCTTGGCATGTCGTTAAATTGGAGTTCCACTGTATGTTGACATTTTCCTTAGGATGGACATTCAAATCAAGGAGCCACAGCCAGTACTGGTAACACAGAACCAGTCAAAGCTGAATCAACCACAACAGAGGATGCCAACAAGGTAATAACAGCATGCAAAGAAAGACGTGTCCGATAGCTCAAGTGGATTTTGCCATCGGGCTAGTGATTTTTGTTCTTGACTTGCCTGATGGGCAAGTGCTGTTTTTTGGGAAAATTCAAATTACAGGATTGTAATCAATCCTGCTAATCAAAAAGGGTTTTGGGGCTGGTTGAAATGACTTGTGGGCTAGTTCATGCTACAACCAGTTGCAAAAATGATGAGACAATCCCACGGAAAAACGACCTTTCTTGCTTCAAATCGCTCCTGCTCACAGGTCTGTAAAATATAATACTGACCTCCCTCCTCCCTCCCATTCAAAGTTGTTCCTCTAAGTTTTGAGTATGGTCTTGTGTTGCTAGCAACTTTGATAAGGGGTGGAGGGGGAATCACAAGCACAAGATCATGGACACGCCATTTATGCCAAAATACGGTACAGTGTCTCAAGTACTTTTGCAACTGGTTGTCTCATTTAAAGTTTACTTCAACAAGCGATTTCCACGTCTTAAATTCCCAAAACGAAGACTATAGAGACATAAATAAATAGAATGACACTTTGTGTTGCTTTTCCCAGCCGATACATCATTGTCATTGATATCAAACTGCCTAAAAAACCGCTTAAGAATGTAGTGACTTGTAAATTTTGCCTCAGTTTTGTTGTAACGCATGCACCATCATCTACCGTGACATAGCTTAAAGTTTCGGCGTTGTAATTAAACTCTGAGAAGCGCGAATGCATAGTAACAGCATAATTTTCCTTTTCTTGGTATTTAGAGATACTATAGTTGCGAATAAAGCTGCCAAACCTTCCTTTTCACCCCTGTATCTGTAACGCAATGACATTTGATATTCAATGGCGTTATGTAATCGGTATACCGCGTGACTTATTTTTCAACATCGCTGTTAAAGCAAAACCGTTCAGTTTTTTTCATCTGCTACAGTGAAAATAAGATGGTTATTAAAGTCCGTTAGAGCTAGAGAGCAGAAAAAGTTGTGTGCTATGTTAATTTCTATTTTCTGACGGTCTACCATCACCACGGTCTACCATTCTGCAGCAGTAAGAAATAGAATATATTATTATATTTATCTCATATGATGGCATGGTAGACCGTGTAGACCGTGTAGACCGTTGAAGCACGTAAATTCCTGACATTGCTGTGCCGGAAAATTGCTTTTCTTGGGGATAGTGCCTTCCTTTTTGCAAAGAAATAAATTTCCTTACCAAGTACAGAACTACAAAGCCACGTTATATGCGAGCTCTCGCGACTATGTTACTGAAATACGCACGTGAATTTTCATTATCTGATGCCTATAGCCACACTCGGGCTTCAAAATCGAAACAATGTTGTAAGACGACCAAAGAGTAAACACAAATCCAAACTTGTGTAAAGTAAAGTAAAGTCGCCAACAGCTGCTTTTTAGCGTAACTTTTCTTTCCTGTAAATGGCAGGCGATAAAAGAGGAACCACGTCCACGTACTTATCGAAAACAACACCAAAAAGCTATCTCCTTGATCTAGCGAGGCATCTTACGTCACTTTCCTTCCATAAATAAACATCTTTTAACTGAGTTCGAAGAAAATATATTATTTTTCGCATCTCTGTAGCGTTTTAGGACCAAAAACCCCTTTCGTTGCAGCTTACTTAAGATGGTGTGGCATCTTTTGCCACGTGCTTCCTTTAAAAGCCCAAGTTCTTGCATATTACCACATAAACAAAAGGGCCAACAACTGACGTTTTTGTCTCGCCATTTTTAAACAGGCAAACCGACAAAAATGAAATACTGTTTTTTATAACCACCTCCTTAGGTGCTAAGAGTGCACCACGTTTTACCCCATTTAATAATCGTGCACCACGGCTATAGGGATATGAAGAACTCAGACAACCAGTTGCAAAAATGATGAGACACTCCCACAGAAAAACGACCTTTCTTACTTCAAATCGCTCCTGGTCACAGGTCTGTAAAATATAATACTGACCTCCCTCCTCCCTCCCATTCAAAGTTGTTCCTCTAAGTTTTGAGTATGGTCTTGTATTGCTAGCAACTTTGATAAGGGGTGGAGGGGGAATCACAAGCACAAGATCATGGACAGGCCATTTATGCCAAAATACGGTACAGTGTCTCAAGTACTTTTGCAACTGGTTGTAGCTACAGCTTCCCCGAATGGCAGGCTGTAAAACTGACTTTCATTGCACCCTGAATAATAGCTATATTACATGTTAAAGGGGCGGGTCACGGCAGCCCAGTTACTTTAGTTTAATTTTGCCAATTAATCGCCCTCAATCGCTATGGAACTTAAAGTAAGCAAAGAAATTACATGTAAATGACAAAATCAGAGATCCGAGAAAAACAAATATGTCTCCTGAGCATTATTTTTGAAGTTGCAAGCAGCAGGGATCAACTTTGATAAACTGTTAGGCTGAACAGTTTTCAAAAACCCTATTAAATTTCAATCCGTTTCAATCTTCTTGAGTTTTACCCATCCGTGGCATCTGTTGTTTCTGTTAGGATATTTTAACCCTCCTTTAAAGTTTTAAGCGGTTATTTTTATGTTTAACGGGCATTTTGTAATTTCCTAATTTGGCTGAATTTCATGACACAACTCCTTTAAACCTCTTCACGACAAACCTCAAAATGCACTGTTTAGTATACAGTTGAACCCCTATTAAGTGGTCACCCTTTTGGAACTGGTAAGTGGTTTCTTAATGGCGGTTCATCATAAACTAGCATAATGTGAACCTAAAACATAGAACTGAAACATCTTTACTGGTCCATAATAAGTCTCCACCTTCTTTCATGGGCTTCATTTCCCTTCATCATGATCAAAAGGTGTACACAGAGCTGCTTAACCCTTTAACTCCCGATAGTGACCAAGATCAATTTTCTCCTAACAATATCCATATGTTACCAAGAGAAATGGTTATGAGAGTTAATAAAATGATCACCTAAGAGAAAATGCTTTGATCTTCTACCAAATTTTCTCAACTTATTCCTTAAGGAAATGTATAAAGACCAGTTTGGAGAATTTGTATGTGGATATTGGGGCTTAAAGGGTTAATAGAGGTTTAATTTACTATTCTCTCCTACAATTATTTCTGGACTTTGATTACTGTTCACTCAATAGAGGGTGGCCACTTAAAGTGCCTACCACCTAAAATTAATTATTTTCTTATCTGAAACTACACGTTATTAAAATAACTTCTGCGAAAAAATTTTGCGATTTGAACCAAAGATGATTTTTTTAGAATTTTTTAAAAATGTTCAAATTTGCTGCCATTTTGGCACACCATTTGTGTTAGTCTTTTTTCGGGGTATGGCGTACTTTAAGGAACACGTGACTTTATCGACAGGAAAACATTAAAAGTTCTGGTAGGTTTTTCTGTTTCAGAAAACTCTCTTCTTTCAAAGACATTGTGATTCAATCCTTACTTGTAATTGATCTTTTTTGTGTACAGCTGGTGCAGGAAAGGTGATGCGAGTTCCTTGATTAAGTCACATGACATCATATATGAGCCTGCTAGTTTGCATGATCAGCGGCACGGGTGTACCGCAAAAATGTGGACTTCAAGAATTGGTTAAAAAATCGCGTTTTGTGGAAATGGTAAAATTTTTTCGCGGTAGTTATTTTAATAAGGTATAGTTTCAGATAAGAACATATAAAATTTTAGGTGATGGGCACTTTAATTATAGTTGGCTGTATTGTATGGTTGGGGGTGGGGAGTCGGGGCATGAAAATCATTCGTATCAAGTGGGTTGATAAACTTATGTGCTCACTGCACCAGGATTTGTGTAGCTGACATTTTGTGTGTCAGGTTTTCTTCAGACGTAAGCACTGGTGGTGATATTTGATGCTGATCTGCCATAAATATTTTTATTGTAGGCTCCTACAGAACCCAAAACCAAACCAACTATGTTTCAAAGTGGGAAGACAACATTCTCAAAGACATCAAAAGTTTCACCTGTCCTTGTACCAACTGGACCACCAATGAATAAGAGACAGCAAGAACTTCAAAAGCAGGTAAGTGCAGTATAATAATAATAATAATAATAATAATAATAATAAAGAGACCTTCTTGGGGCGGGGGGGGGGGGGGGGGGGGGGGGGTGTATGCCCCTAGTCTGAATTTCAAAAGCAGTCATTTTACTTTTGTATTTGTGGTTTTCCTCGTCGTTGTCGCAGATTCAACCCATCTTCATGTCATTTGTTGTTATTCTGTCTGTCTTATGTTGCCACTTCAAGGCCATACGTGTCGCTTGTCAGCATTGTACCCCAACAGGGCCACAATAATTTAACGTCAATAGTAATGTTTCTGCAGGACCTGGTATCTATCGACAATGTTGTCATGGCAGCAGCTAAGTAGTTTAACCCTTTAAGTCCCAAAAGTGACCAACATCAATTCTCTCCTAACAACATCAATACATCATCAAGAGAAATGGTAATGAGAACCAATAAAATGATCACCGCAGGGAAAATGCCTTGATCTTTTATCAAATTCTCTCCACTAATCTCAAAGGAAATGTATGAAGATCAGCCTGGAGAATTTGTTTGTGGATACTGGGACTTAAAGGGTTACAATCCTTGGGTCAGAAGCAAAAACAATGAATTATCACCAGGGATAAGTTCTACATGGATGAAAATGTTTATGAACCTTTTTTGTTACTATCATTTTGTCTTTTTTTTTTTAACAGGAGGCGATAAAAAAGAAACTGGAAATTCAGAAACAGAAACAAGAACTACTCAATAAACAGATCAAAGAACAGAAGGTAAGAATTATGAATTTTATTGCAGCCGTCTGTCTCACCACTTAACCCCTTCACATTTGTCGGGTATTTGTTAGACTGCTTGCAGCCCACCTTGTCTCTCTTAGATCTGTCAAGTTTGCAGGGAGAAGAAACAAAAGACTTTTAACCAAAAGGGAATAGGGCAAGACAAGAAAAGACAGACTGACTCTTTTGGGGTAAACAAGCTCCCCATCAGCCCAGTATAGGATTTTTTAATGTCCTATTGCATGACTTTGCTTAACCCTTTAAGTCCCAATAGTGACTAACAGCAATTTTCCCCTAACAACTTCCATACACTGTCAAGAGATAAAGTTATGAGAATTAATAAAATGATCATCATAGAGAAAATTCCATGATCATTTATCAAATTCTCTCACCTAATTCTTAAAGGAGATGTATGGAGATCAGTTTGGAGAATTTGAATGTGGAAATTGGGGCTTAAAGGGTTAAACTGAGGTCACCTAGACAAAATTGACCAGTCACATTGAAAGTGAAAACATTTTATGTTTGAAAATTCATTTTTACTGTATGCTTAATACTTTGTTTCTGGTTTTCTTTGCCAGCTTTTAATCTCCAAACTTGAAAAGAAGAATCTTAGTGCTGCAGAGAAAGATATGATAGTTAAGGTACAATATAAATTATTACGCTCTTACTAAACAGGGTTCATACAGGTCATGGAAGACCTGGAAAGTCATGGAATTTAAATAATTGTTGGTTCTGGAAAGTCATGGGAAGTTAAAGTTAATTTTGTTAGATTAGTTACTGCAGAATGTCAAAAGCAAGGAGAATGTAAGACTTCTGCCAGAGTCAACATCAATGAGTTAAGCTTAACCCAGTTTAAGAGACTTCTTAGGGATTACTATACCGCTGACTTATGGACTTGCTATAATGTAGAGGACCCCAGAACATGGAAAACAATTTGCCTGAAATGTAACTACGCTCACACTCTAACTAGCCGCGTCACCTGTTGCTTTTAGCCTTTCCATCTAGCCTTTCTTTTTCCAATCCTAACGTTGCTTTTATTTTTGATTTTTTGTATATTATGTGTGTTGTTTTTTTATTATGATTATTTTCTTGGCGAAGCTTACTTAAGCTTCCCTAAAACAAGGGAAGTCTTAAAAATATTTAAAGCGAAAGCTAAGCTTAAGGTCATGGAACAAGTCCTGGAAAGTCGTGGAATTTGAAGAGCTCAAAGGAGTACAAAGCATGTAATAGAGCATTTTGTATTTAATGCAAAGTCAGAGTATGGTGGTATATTAGTGTCACTTGTTACAGCTTATGTTTCATATGTTTTGCTTTTTATTCCAGACAGTAAAATCTCTAAGTTCAAACATTGAAGCACTGAAAAAGGAAGTTATGAGTTAGCAGCTATGGCAGCAAAATCCAAAGAAAGTCCTTCACAGGCCAGACAGATTGTAAGTACAAACTGTGTAATGATAAATGAGTTATAATTAGTTATGAAGTCTACATAATTACCTGTGCTGGCTGTATCTGACCATGTGTTTGTGTGGATAAAGAGATAAACCTTGTGCACACCTACAGAATGGAACATCAAATGCCCATCCCCCTAAATCAAGGATGAAGCCAGGCAAGAGACAAAACACGTCATTTTCCCATTCTTGATTTTTTTTTTTTGGGGGGGGGGGGGGGGGGGTATAAATTTCCCATCTACTTTGTCCAAGGTTGACAGATACTATACTTTAAACTGATTGGGTTTGAATCGGCTGAATAGCAAACTTTGTCACCTGAATAAGCATACAATCTGCAATTTTGCAAAAGGAAAGCCTGCAAAATATCCAGGCTTTGTGAATGGGACTCAAACCCATGACCTCTGTGACACTGGTGCAGTGCTCTAACCAAGTAAGCTAATAAGTGGACTGAGAGCCGGTCAGTGAGATGGTTTGTTTTAAACGCACAAATAGATAAGTGATGAATATGAAAATCATATACCAGTATTAGAACTAACTGTTATTATTTGACCTTGTTTTTTTTAGGCCCAGAAAGCAATTCTTGACCAGGAGCTTGACCTGATAACACATCACAATACTGGGGAAGACACAACAGAACTTAAGAAAAAAGTTGAAGAACTAAAGCAAGAGGTAGTTACTTGAGATACACTCAATCCGTTTAGTGCATCATTCGACATAGCATTTTGATAGATGTGAAATATTATGTGCAAATTCTTTATTGTGACATTTTCTCACATCTGTATTAAATGAAATGATGAATATATGATTGAATTTCACAGCATTGGTTCAATGTTAATTTTGTTGATCAGCAATGTTGCAGCTTTTGTTCATCAACTTTTAAACAATGTATCATGGTACATGGTATGTTGAAATGGGCCATTAAACATGCGAATGCTGATGAATGAAGGTCTAAAAAAACGATGGACTTTATTTTAGCAATTACACCCCAACAGTGCTGGTAGTTGTTAATCAAAGAATGTTTGAATTTGTTAAACCCAGTGTCTTCGGCTTTTAGTAGTTCACAGCAGGAATATATCTACAATACTTGTCAAAAATCTTGAAACACATGCCTGCGTTTCCCCTTGTCCAATTTTGGTTTGGGTATTACAGTCGTCTCAGTGCCCCAAAATATGGGTGGCTCAACATTGGAGAAGGGGAGGGGCCCATTTGAGTGAGAACAAAAGTGTGAAGAGTGAATATGTAATGTTAGAGAAAATTCAAGAGACGCAGTGTCTGTTTCATTGATTTGTGAGGAGTATTGTAGTTACTGACCATGCACTGTTTTTAGGCAAAATCTCTTGGCTTATTGGATCCACCCACAAAGGGACGAGGAAGAGGAGTTGTAAGAGGACGTGGCAGAGGAACACCAGTGAGAAGCAGACCACTTCCAAGAACAACACGGGTGTGGACAAGAGACAGTGCTTCATTAGACCATCGACCGAGGCGGATCAGTGTTGGAGAAATAACAACTGAACAGAAGGAAGATATTACAGAGCACTTTAAAGTAAGTACTATGAGGTTTTGTTATCGCTACTTTTCAAAGCTGAAATGAATCTATGTTGCTCAGGAGTATAACCAATTGTCAATGGTGAAAGAAGGGCACATCTCACTTGTCCAATAGATGGCCTTTAATTTACTTTCATGACTTAATCCCTCAAGGTTGCTGACTATACAAGTAATAATGTCAAAAATGAAACACAGGTTTCATCCAATGTCATCTCACCAAAAATATCAATATCAAACACAACATAGAGTGTTTCATGTTATATTCTGACACCGAGAAGTGGTTTGAAAAAAAAGTGCAGCCAAGTTTTGCAAGACCCACTTTGAGGATTCTGGATATTGGATGAAACACTGAGTGGAATTTAATACAAAGAATGTATAGCTTCTCTCACAAACAAGAAGTTTTGAAGAAATTCAATGCTTAAGTTCACGAAATTATATAGGAGTTGCCTCTGATATCCAAACCACTGTCAAAGTAGTGATTTCCTTTCCTTCATGGATTACTTTTTGAGAATCGAACTCATCTGTGGCCTTTGATTTACATTTGAATTTGTTGGATTTGATGGCTTCTTGTCCTAGTTACCTTATGTATTGAGACTGAGAATTCATAAAGCTGCAGCCAATGAAAGTTTGATTTATTAGAGTAAGGAAAAATGGGGAATTTACATGAAGCTAAATGTAATTTAGGCTAAGTTAAACACGGAACCATGCTGGCCAGCAGTTTTCCCCCAGAGTTGGATGCAGGTGACCAGGTTTAATATTGTGATGCAGGGCAAGGGGCCAAGAAGAATGTTACGATGGAGCTTTTGGAGTCACTAAAAAGTAATGTTTGTACATTAACAGTTGCCTTTTTGTTTTCTTCCTCTAGGAATTCGGTATTGTTGACAATGAAGAATATATTGATGATAAGGAAACTCTCAACTTGACTTTTAGGACAAGAAAAGAAGCCGAAATTGTAAGAATAATGGGTATTATCCATCTGGTCAATGTTTATTTCTAGTATCTATTGCTCTTATGTCCCACCCAATTCCTCCAACGTCATAGTACTTTCTTTGTATTGCATCAACTTATAAAGATTTGTGGGTGATAGCAGTGCAGTGGGATACATTGCATTGAGAAATCCATGTTTTGAGTTGTTTTGAGTTGTTTTGTTGAGTTGTAGACTGTGAGTGGTCTCCAATTCTCCCCCAAACTCTGGGCTGTGCTCTAGAAGAGTGCAGTGGCCCCTGGCGCCTAACTTTTTCTTTGGGCCACTTAGTTTTTTCATGCAAAACATATGCTGGGTACCCTAGATTTTACAGGTTCAGAGCACTGGGCTCACTTCAGTGTTCCTTAGAGCACAGCCTTAAAACTTAGTTGAGTTGTAATGTGAGTGGTGAGCAGCTACTCCCCTCTCCTAACATTCAGTCACACACGAGGCCATTGTTTATCTCCCCTTTTTACTGCACAGATTAAGAAAGAGAGATTACTTGTAGTTTAGTTGAATTGGGAAATCCGTGAAAGAATTTGAAACATTATTGACTATACCCTACGACATCCCAAAATTTAGTTTTGAAGATTTGCGGTTATTAATCGATATTGTTTTATTCTGTCACTGGCTTTCCAATAAGAGCTTTATACATGAATTGTATTAATTTTAGGCCTTCAACAAAGGCAAGACATTCAAAGGCAGAGCCTTGAAGGTTTCTTGGTATCGACCTCCATTGACTCCTACATCACCAGTAACAGCAGTACCAACTACACCTACAACTCCTACAGTGCTCAAGAAAGTAGAGGAAGAATTAGGACTGGATATTGATGCTGAACTGGTAAGAACTCTATAAAATCTAAAAGTCTTGTATGTGTTGTGGTGTCCTAAACAGAGTTCTAAAGTGATAACGTTATAAAAATTAAATTTGTGAAATTTCGGGATTTGTCAGGTAGCCTGGAAGAACAACATCCAAGAGTGCTACTTGCCAAAAACAAGCGTTGTGGGGCAAATTGGGAAAACTGCCCAGTTATGCTCTGATGACTCCTTGCAAATTCTTGTAAATTTGACTTGGGTCATAAGGTTATGACCCGAGTCAAATTTATCTATTTGTTTGGGCCCATGCCCATTGAATATCTCATCTTTTACTAATATGAATTAGAGAGCAAGTCTTTCTTGTTAGGGAGCCTTTCAGAACTCTTTTGCTTTGCTGTTAGGCAACGGTTTATTTCAGAACAATTTATTTTCCTTTTGTTTTTTGGGGAAAAGATGAATTTGATGCGGATGCAGACGAAGCTTTGCTTCTTGGAGAAGATTTTGATGAAGAGGATGAAGAAGAAGATGAAGGATCGTGGAAAAGATAGTTACAACTATTGTTTAAGTTGATACGGCAAAACTGCGTCGAAGCATTGTAAAATAATTGTCATGATTTAACTGTTTCAGACTTGTAACTAAAGTGAGCTTAGCTTTCTGTAATATTTTAACATCAAGCGTTAACTTCAGTGGATTCCAATCGTCTTTCAAAGAGCAAGGTTTCTTGTGTCCTTTTCTTGTAAAACACTCCGTCTTCGCTCTCCAAAGTCAAAGGCTAAGAGATGATACCCATCTCAATGTTTTATTGAAAGATACTTGTCTTTGACCTTGTTTAGGTTTTACTGTCTGTTGTATTAATTTTATAGTACTATAAGTTAAGTTGTAGTGAATACTTCTTTGTTTTTTGTGAAGGCCTGAGAATGCAAAAAAAAAATGAAAGTGATGCTTAAAAAAGATATGAGTGGAAAAGAAAAGCAGAAAAATATTGAAAGTAAAAAAATGACTTCAGATTCACAGTAAAAAATACTTCACATTTGAAAAGATTAAAGAAAACAACAACAACAACAACAACAACAACAAAAAACAAACCAAAAATCTTACAAAAGTCAATGACCAATTCTTGTCTATGGTCACATTGTGACTGCTGATTAGAATAACACTGGAAAAGTGCTTTTGCTGACTGGACGAAGAAAGTTGAAGGCTGAAGAAGTGGCAAGAGTTGGAAAACAGAAGCCAAGAAGAAGATACAAGATTTGAATGCAGTAGGATGAAGTGTTCTAGGAGCAGTAACAATGTTCAGGACAAGTGGGGTGAGTATACTGTATACTTTATACATGGCAATTTAATATCTGTTCAAAATCTCCAGTCAGTGTCACAAAAACTGAGTTGAAACATAGTCTCATGATCCTCCAGTACAAAGTTGGTTCCCATGTTAAGGAAACTAGACTATTTTATAAATTGTTGTTATTTTCGTGTCGATTTTTCCGCCCAAAGACTTTGCCAAATAAAGAACGACTTGATGACAGTTTTTTCCGCACGGCACGTAATTCATTCAAGCTGCTCGTCGTATCTCCGTGATCACCCAACAGATTAGTTCTCATGTCTAATGCTTTTTTTAAAGATTGCAAAGCGCTTTTCAAGTGTCCCATTTCATGTTGCATAACACCAAGTTCATGGTAGCTGCTGGCAGTGTCTTCGTGATCACCAAGCGAATTTGATCTCATGTTCGCTGCTTTTTTTAAAGAGTCCAAAGCTCCTTTCAGGTCTCCCATATCACGCTGCACTAAACCAAGCTTGTGGTAGCTGCACGCCGTATCTTCGTGATCACCAAGCAGATTTGATTGCATACATGCTGCTTTTTGTAAAGAGTCCAAAGCTCCCTCCTGGTCCCCCATCAATTCCTGTGCAATACCAAGGCTGTGGCAGTTACGTGCCGTCTTTATGTGATCCCTGCGGAAATTAAAATTTATATCTGCTGCTTTCTGTAGTGCTTCGACAGCTGACTTACTATCACCCATAATACAACGGAGAATGCCTTGCTCATACAAACTGTCGGCTGTATTAGGATAATCTCCTAAAAGTTCCTTCCTCAATCGCAAGCTTACCTGTACAGACTCCAAGGCGCTTTCCAGGTCTCCCACTTTCTTCTGCACTACACCAAGCTTAAAAAAGCTGGAAGCGGTGTCCTTGTGATCACCAAGCACACTTAATCTCATGTTTGCTGCTCTTTGTAAAGAATTTAAAGCCCCCTTAAGGTCTCCCATGTCACGCTGCACTAAACCAAGGTTATGGTAGCTGGACGCCGTGTGTTCGTGATCACCAAGCAGATTTGTTTGCAAGCATGCTGCTTTTTGTAAAGAGTCCAAAGCTTCCTCGTGGTCCTTTATTTTTTTCTGTGCAATACCAAGGCTGTAGTAGCTATGTGCCGTGTTTATGTGATCTCTGCGCAGATTGAAATTCATTTCGGCTGCTTTCTGAAGTGCCTCAACAGCTGACGTAAAATCACCCATGGCAAGATGGATAGTTCCTTGCTCATGAAAGCTGTCGGCTATATTGGGATGATCTCCTAACAGATCCTTCCTCAATCGTAAGCTCTCCTGTACAGACCCCAATGCGCTTTTCAGGTCTCCCGCTTTCCTCTGCACTACACCAAGCTTAAAAAAGCTGGAAGCTGTGTCCTCGTGATCACCAAGCACAGTTGATCTCATGTTTGCTGCTCTATGTAAAGAATCCAAACCTCCTTTAAGTTCTCCCATGTTACATTGCACTAAACCAAGATTGTGGTAGCTAGATGCCGTGTCTTTGTGATCACCAACCAGATTTAATCTCATGTTTACTGCTCTTTGTAAAGAATCCAAACCTCCTTTAAGGTCTCCCATGTCACATTGCACTAAACCAAGATTGTGGTAGGCAGATGCCGTTTCTTCGTGATCACCAACCAGATTTAATCCCATGGTTACTGCTCTTTGTAACGAGTCCAAAGCTCCTTTAAGGTCTCTCATGTCACGTTGCACTAAACCAAGCCAATAGTAACTAAGTGCCGTGTCTTTGTGATCACCAAGCACATTTGATTCCATGTAAGATGCTTTTTGTAACGAGTCCAAAGCTCCTTTAAGGTCTCCCATGTCACGTTGCACTAAACCAAGCCAATAGTAGCTGGACGCCGTGTATTCGTGATCGCCAAGCAGATTTGATCTCATGTTTGCTGCTCTTCGAAAAGAATCAAAAGCTCCTTTAAGGTCTCCCATGTCATGCTGTACTAAACCAAGCAAGTGGTAGCTGGACGCCGTGACTTCGTGATCACCAAGCAGATTTGATTCCATATAAGATGCTCTTTGTAAAGAATCCAAAGCTCCATTAAGGTCTTCCATGTCACGCTGCACTAAAGCAAGCCAATAGTAGCTGTTTGCTGTAGCTTGGTGATCCCCAAGCACATTTGATTTCATGTTTGCTGCTCTTTGAAAAGAATCAAAAGCTCCTTTGAGGTCTCCCAGGTCACGCTGCACTGAGCCAAGCCAATCGTAGCTGGTGGCCGTGCCTTCGTGATCACCAAACACATTTGATATCATGTTTGCTGCTCCTTGTAAAGAATCTAAGGCTCCTTTAAGGTCTCCCATGTCGCGTTGCACTTTACCTAGCTCGAAATAGCTGAGTGCCGTGTCCTCGTGATCGCCAAGCAGCTTTGATCTGATTTTTGCCGCACTTTGTAAGGACTCCATAGCTCCTTTTAGGTCTCCTGTGTCACATTGCACTAATCCAAGATTGTGGTAGCTAGATGCCGTATCTTCGTGATCACCAACCAGATTTAATCCCATGGTTACTGCTCTTTGTAACGAGACCAAAGCTCCTTTAAGGTCTCTCATGTCACGTTGCACTAAACCAAGCCAATAGTAACTAAGTGCCGTGTCTTTGTGATCACCAAGCACATTTGATTCCATGTAAGATGCTTTTTGTAACGAGTCCAAAGCTCCTTTAAGGTCTCCCATGTCACGTTGCACTAAACCAAGCCAATAGTAGCTGGACGCCGTGTATTCGTGATCGCCAAGCAGATTTGATCTCATGTTTGCTGCTCTTCGAAAAGAACCAAAAGCTCCTTTAAGGTCTCCTATGTCATGCTGTACTGAACCAAGCAAGTGGTAGCTGGACGCCGTGACTTCGTGATCACCAAGCAGATTTGATTCCATATAAGATGCTCTTTGTAAAGAATCCAAAGCTCCATTAAGGTCTTCCATGTCACGCTGCACTAAAGCAAGCCAATAGTAGCTGTTTGCTGTAGCTTGGTGATCCCCAAGCACATTTGATTTCATGTTTGCTGCTCTTTGAAAAGAATCAAAAGCTCCTTTGAGGTCTCCCAGGTCACGCTGCACTGAGCCAAGCCAATCGTAGCTGGTGGCCGTGCCTTCGTGATCACCAAACACATTTGATATCATGTTTGCTGCTCCTTGTAAAGAATCTAAGGCTCCTTTAAGGTCTCCCATGTCGCGTTGCACTTTACCAAGCTCGAAATAGCTGAGTGCCGTGTCCTCGTGATCGCCAAGCAGCTTTGATCTGATGTTTGCCGCGCTTTGTAAGGACTCCATAGCTCCTTTTAGGTCTCCTGTGTCACTTTGCACTTCACCAAGTCTGTAATAGGTAATTGCCGTGTCCCCGTGATCACCAAGCAGCTTTGATCTGATGTTTGCTGCGCTTTGTAAGGACTCCAAAGCTCTTTTAAGGTCTCCCATGTCACGCTGCACTAAACCTTGGCTGTAATAGGCAATTGCCTTGTCCCTGTGATCACCAAGCAGCTTCGATCTGATGTTTGCCGCGCTTTGTAAGGACTCCATAGCTCCTTTTAGGTCGCCCGTGTCACGCTGCACTAAACCAAGGCTGTAATAGGCAATTGCCGTGTCCCTGTGATCACCAAGCAGCTTTGATCTGATGTTTGCCGCGCTTTGTAAGGACTCCAAAGCTCTTTTAAGGTCTCCCATGTCAAGCTGCACTAAACCAAGGCTGTAATAGGCAATTGCCGTGTCTCTGTGATCACCAAGCAGCTTTGATCTGATGTTTGCCGCGCTTTGTGAGGACTCCAAAGCTCTTTTAAGGTCTCCCATGTCACGCTGCACTAAACCAAGGCTGTAATAGGCAATTGCCGTGTCTCTGTGATCACCAAGCAGCTTTGATCTGATGTTTGCCGCGCTTTGTAAGGACTCCAAAGCTCTTTTAAGGTCTCCCATGTCACGCTGCACTAAACCAAGGCTGTAATAGGCAATTGCCGTGTCTCTGTGATCACCAAGCAGCTTTGATCTGATGTTTGCCGCGCTTTGTAAGGACTCCAAAGCTCTTTTAAGGTCTCCCATGTCGCGCTGCACTAAACCAAGGCTGTAATAGGCAATTGCCGTGTCTCTGTGATCACCAAGCAGCTTTGATCTGATGTTTGCCGCGCTTTGTAAGGACTCTATAGCTCCTTTTAGGTCACCCGTGTCACGTTGCACTTTACCAAGCGTGTAATAGGTAAGTGCTCCTCTCTCAGTGTTATTGCAAAGGAGAAGTGATCTCATGTCGCCTGCTCTTTTTAGAGACTTTAGAGCCCCTTGAAGGTCTTGCATCTTATATTGCGCCATACCAAGATGAAAGTAGTAGTGCGCCGTACGTCTGCTATTTCCCTTTAAATTGAAAATCATGTCTGCCGCTTTCTGGAATGCCTCAACTGCTGACTTATTGTCATCCATAGCGCAATGTATTTGGCCTTGCTGAAATAAGGCAGAGGCTGTACCGGGATGACCTGGTGAAAGCTCCTGTCTTAGCCGTATTCCCACTTTTAGAGACTCCAATGCTCCTGTCAGGTTCTCCGCTTCTAGCTGCTTTCTAGCCAGCAGGAGAAAGCAGCTCGCCGTTTCTTCGTTAACACCACCTATATGAAGTCTCATGTATGCTTCGTATTGTAAATCGCCCTTGTATCCTTCATGGTATCCTTTGCTGGACCCCTCCAACAATGGAAGGTTGTAGTAGCTGGGTTGTGCTACGTCATCTGCTTCCTCTAATGCTTTAACGAGTATATCATTATCCCCCATAACATTATAGGTAACGCCTCTATGATAAAAGCTAACTGCTCTATTAGGACTATGTGCTAGAGGTTGCTCTCTTATTTGTAAGCCTACTTTTGCAGATTTCTTTGCTTCTTTCAAGTTTCCTCCTTCACGCTGCACTCTACTAAGCCAGAAGAAGCTTTCTGCTGTGTGACATTCTATGGCAGACTGCAACTTTTGTTTGTCACCCAAATTTCCCCTCGTGTTCGCTTCTTCTACCGCCGTGTCATAAAGGCGCTCAAGTAACATTTGCTCATCATGCAATGCAACACTGAGAAATGATTTTGCTTCAGACAACAACTCTACAACTTTGCTGTAGATCCTGTCTATTCGTAGTCCACTTGAGAGGGACGAAATAATGCTGCTTCGACGATCAAGAAAACCTCTGAAGGCGTCGCCGTAACGTTCTTTCAGAAAATTTTCATTAGCAACTTTACAGCTAGAAATGTAATAATCGTAGAATTGAATTTGTGAATCCCGAAACACAGCTTTAACTGACTGATCATTTTTCACTTCTTCCTGAATGAAGGACCGTAATAGTGAATGGACTGTAAAATGGCTGAAATTTTCTCGACAGTCTATTAGGGACTTTCGCTCTAATGATCGAATTATTTGTTTGGTCTTAACTTCTGTTTCTACATTCAATATGGCTTGAGCTTCCTCTATTCCAAACCATTCAGGAAAAACAGAAAGCGAAACGAATGCGTCTCTTTCGCGAACAATGAGCCTTTTGAAAGATGTGTTAATTACAGATTTTATCCGAACACCACCGGGGAGGTATTCATTGTCCAAAACTTCAACCAGAGTTGAATTATTCAGTTCTTGTGAAAGCACATCAATGGAAATGTTTGCTTCCTTAATGACGCTGCACATCAGTCGCATGGACATAGGAACATTACCACATTCCCTCACAATGCAATTGCAGTCATCTTTCGATGCCTCTGGTAACAGCAGCCGTACTAGATCTGCTGACGAAATTTTATCCAGTTCATTAATATTCTCTGAGTGGATGCGTAGCTTGTGGCTTAAGCAGTCTACACGTTCGCGAGTGGTTAGGAGAAGCTTGATTTGTTTGCAGTGAGTGAGGATCTCATCAATAAATTGGAGCACGTGCTCTTTTCGTCTGGTATCTCCAGATTCAAGTAAGTCATCCGCGTTGTCTAATATTAAGACAAACGGATACTGAACTTGCTGTAAACATTGGATACTGAAGTGAGACGATGAAATATGGCGAACCTGTTTACCGTTTGCGAACATACTGAGCAGCTTTGACACTAAATCTTCCTTACTTTCCATTCCACGAACGGATACAAAGTAAACTGGAATATTCCTCTCTTGTAAGTCATTTGCCACCCTGATGGCCACTGACGTTTTTCCAAATCCAGGTGGACCCCAGACATTAACCAGTCGAGTAACTTCATCTGTTAAATGGTCTTCTACTGCTTTACACTCTTTGTCGCGGCCAACAAAGTTTGGTATTTCATCAGGTATGGATGAGTCGGGCACAAATACATCTTAGAGAGAAAATACAGGCAAGTGATAATGCGGCGAATGTTCATTCCTTTAATTTGCAATTAATGATAAAGTGAAAAAGATAACAGCGCCAGAGTGATCGTTCTGATATGATAAATTACTAGTGGCTAGTCAGATTTTTTCTGGAAAATCTATTTTAAGGTGAACGAAGAAGAATGCTAAACTTTCAGGCCGTAATTTGCACTTTTTCTAAGTTAAATTAAGGCGAGTTTTTCTTAGAATTCTCAGTCCACTTAGGCATGACTACCTATTGTAATTAAATCCGCATATAAGTAAGAACGGTTTGCTTCCATCAGTGATCCTGAAACGTGAACTACAAATGTGGCTCAACGAAAAAAACACGTGAAACGTCATTTCAAATAACTCGTGACATTGCTTCGTCAATGACGTCACAAAACACGGTTTCTTAAACGGGGAAGGGTTGCAAACCTTAATCTTAGGAATTTTCACTACCAAAATGTTATATAAACAGTGTAAATGGTAAATTTGCCTTGTATGATTGGAAATGTTATTTATCGTATTAGCTATTTAAGTAATTAATAAGTCCCGTGACCCTTTACCCTTTATTTACCTATTCCTATATAATGTAAACACACATAGAAGGCCAATTTTTCAGAACCTTTTTGTTAGCCTCTGAAATGTACCTAAAAGAACTTGTTGCTCGTTCACTATCAGGGGCGGATCCAGGATTTTTTTTAGAAGGGGGTGCACTCGTCTCTTGCTCTACTTCAACACCAATAAACCACATAGTTTTCTTTTGCAGAATACCAGTTGAAGAAAACCGCAAGTCATCTCGGGGGGGGGGGGGGGGCGCACCCCCTGCACCCTCCCCCTAGTTCCGCCCCTGACTATCCTTTCCCCATTTTAAAGTAATATATTTTGGATCAATTAACGGTTTCAGGGAAACTGCCCACCTACCCCTCCCCTAAGCCAACATTTTGCCCTAAGTGAGCAGTAAGTGTTAATGTTGGCTTAAGAGAGGGGTAGGTGAGAAGTCTTCCAGAAACCTAAATTGTCAATATTTTGACCGTCAATTCTCAATTACCCGTCAAGTGACGAGAATTTGAACTTCTAAAATGTCTCATATTTCTCAGGTCATTAAGCTACATTTGTAGTTCAATTTTCAGGATCATTGATAGAAGCAACCCGTTCTAAATAGCATTTTATCAAAATATGCATATTTAATTAGATAGTGATGCCTTAATTGGCCTGAGTTTGCACACCTGTTCTGTTTTTTCTGGATACTGTTGAGTATGCTGTTTGGAAACATGCATAGTAGAGTGCCACAACACAACCAATGCGTTTCTACTCCTGCAGTTCTTTTTAGATGTACATGAAAGGGAATGTATGCGTGCGAAACTACCCAAGCTTAGTTTCCTTCACGAGGCGGAAGATAATGTGGATCACGACTAATCCAAGTAATCTAGTGTTTCGCATCCAGACCTTCTGACAAAAGGGGGGAGGGGGGCCGGTCGCCCATACTCTGAGAAAACGAGGTGGGGGCGGTCTCAAAAATTTTTTTTCAGCCCTTCGGCCTCGATTTGCACTAAAGATAAAGGGGGGGGGCGCCCCCCGGGCCCCTCCCCTGGATCCGCCACTGCATATATAGAAACAAGCACTGCTACTCTTACCTTTTGTGATTCCCGCCTGCACTGCTTGTTTTACGTCATCGACATTTGCTTTCACTTTAGCTAGTTCCAACCCTACATGTTCAACTTTCGCAATAATATCTGAACCGACGTTTTTCACTTGAGTTTTAACGGCTGTACCTTCCTTTTCTACATCTGACCTGACCTCTTCCACTTTATTCTGCATATCTGTTACTGCCGTTTTCACATCTGACGCGACTTCTTCCACTTTCTTTTCCACATCTGTTACTGCAGTTGTTACGTCTGACCCCACTTCTTCCACTTTATTCTGCATATCTGTTACTGCCGTTTTCACATCTGACGCGACTTCTTCCACTTTCTTTTCCACATCTGTTACTGCAGTTGTTACGTCTGACCCCACTTCTTCCACTTTATTCTGCATATCTGTTACTGCCGTTTTCACATCTGACGCGACTTCTTCCACTTTATTCTGCACTTCCGCTACTGCCATTTTTACGTCTGACGCGACTTTTTCCACTTTTACCTGCACCTCTGTTGCTGCCGTTTTTACATCTGATTCAACAGTCTTAATTTGGGACTCGATCTGAACGAGATGATCACTGATTTGCTTGAACTTGATGGCAGCATCCTTTTCTCTCTTCAAGTCTTCTTCCAGCTTTTGAAGCCTAGCAGTAGGAAAGTCGTCTTCGTCAAGCTTTCCGATCTCATCAATCCTGGTTGTATCTTGTCCAAGTGCAGCAAATGCATCTCTTGCCAACTGTACGTAGTGAGCAAAAGTTTTCTTGTCAATCTTTTGAGTGCTTGTCTGGTGACAGAGTGTGTTGCGTAGCAAACGAAGCTGGTCCAACGATAACGCAAACGTCTCGGCCTTGTTTCCAGAAGGGCTTGAAATGACAGGGTGAAATATTCCAATTGGTAAACGACGGGGCTTTACGTACAGTTTGTCTAAAGTAGCAGACCTGCCACTTCCGTCAGGCACGGCAAAGCTCTGAGCATAGAGAGTGGCTTCAAACAGCGCTGTGCAGTCCCACTCATTATATGATTTACCGGTTGGAACATATTTTGTCTTTCCACCCTCTTTATTGAGAAACATGTTGCGAACCAGAGGTGAGTCGTCCCATTTTTGAAAGCCTGGTGTAGGAGCGACTTGATTGTCCCACATGTTAACAAAAACGTGGCGGAGGACGAATGGAAATTCATCAAGTACGACAGATGAGAACTTGAAAAAGTTCAGTTGCTCCAACGAGAATGTAGCCATTGTGAGGATAATAACCTTGAATACAGTATCACGTGTTAGAAGGTAAGATATCAAACCGTCTTCGAACAATCAGCCATTGTAAAAGGAGATTATCTGCATGCAAAGATACAGAGAGCAAAACAAAATCTTTGGAAAATAATAGACCTTTTTACCGATACGGCGGCCATCATTGAATTAATTCGATTTAAGGAGTATTATAGGATGCCCAGGGGGCATGAGCACATTTCGTTTGTATTTTCGAGCGCTTTTCGGGACATTTTTTCTTTAAGTTTTTTTAGAATAAGATTGTAATGGGAAAAAAGATCCTTGTGCCGTGTTTTGATGTAATAATGATCGCCTTTTCCCCGAGAAATATACGGTGAAAGACCATATTTCTAATACTAAACTAGAAAAAGGCGATCATTATTACATCCAAACACGGCACAAGGATCTTTTTTCCCATTACAATCTTATTCTAAGAAAACTTTAAGAAAAATTGTCCCAAAAGCGCTCGAAAATACAAACGAAATATGCTCATGCCCCCTGGGCATCCTATAATACTCCTTAAATCGAATTAATTCAATATGGCCGCCGTATCGCTAAAAAGGTCTATTACTTATAACTTTTGCTACAAACACATTTACATATTCTACATATTAAAATATGTCAATGTGTTTTTAGTGATTATTATTTAAGTAATTATTTTCCCAATTCATAGCTGAATTCATCGCAATCTTTCATAAAAAACTACTGAAAAATCGGCTCTCCCAGAATATGTTAGAATACTAAAGAAGAATATTAAGATGATTCAGATCACCTGACTTATAAAGAGAGCTTTACCTTAAACGAATTATGCAACTTTTAACTACAATTAGAAATTAAAGTGTCAATTTATAAAGTTATTCCATTTATTCACAACCATTTTAATACCCTGCTGCTAATACATCGTTAAACCACTGCAAGGCAGGCTTTAGATTTTCACAGAATGTTTAGCACGACACTGACCACCATCTCACTTCCCATGTGCTGCAGTGAGAATTTACAGGCATTCAATTGATTAAAACAGGTTGGTTTAATCTTAAAGTGTGACGAAAGTAGTAAAGTAGGGATGAAATTAATCTTGTTTTGAAGTGGGATCTCATTAGTGTGAGTTGGAGTACATAAACAGCGATTATGTCATAGTTATCTCTTGAATGAAATGTGGGGAATGTCAATGATATCACATCATGTGTTATTTTAGGTGTTTTAACCAGCTCGACAGGTTTTCTAACTGTTTCTAGGGCGATAAAGGTCTTCATTTAGCTTTGTTAACCACAATTACAAAAAGTAGTAGTCCTATTCTCTGCCGTCTCATTCTCCCAAAATTTGTTCTAGTCCCTGTTTATCGATTCTTCGCGCGAAAATCGAAATGAGGACGAAGGCAAACTAGTTCGTTTTACCACGAAAAACAATTTTTTATTATCCCTACCCCCTTTACACCTTTTGCTGTTCATTACGAGAAAATAAGTGAAGATACATTCATTAGCGCGAAAATACGAACTTTTGCGCTTAAATCAGAATCAATTCCTTCATTCGGCATACAAAGGAGAAAAATATACTTTCATTAACGCCAACATCAAAGTCATTAAGACTATCTTGAATTAAAGTCAAACTGACATACATTAAAGTGCAAACACTTTTCATTAACATTTTTATGACACTGATTGCAATTCAATAGCATTCCTGGACAACCTTTGGATGGATAAGACAAACATTAATGCGCTTGTACAATCAATTGAGTGTTCTTTACATTCAATATACAAAAATCGATTTTCAATTAAACAATAGAAATTCAAACAAATTTGGCCTGAATTTCAGTCCGTTTAATGTATATCCCTCAAAAACCTCTCTATTTAAACATTTTGGGAGATAGGTTTTTTGTATGAAATGGTACCCTTTAGCACATGTAGCTGTGGTCACGATGTCAAGTTTCTACGACCACGAAGTGAATTCTTTTAACGCGACGTTATTTGAAGGACTTGAAAATACTGAAACACACGCACGATTATTAATTTTTTCTTTCCCAGTTCAAACTTGGGTGTAGCCTGCGCGCAGACACTTTAAACCTTGTTTATAGATGGACTATATCCACACTATATGCGATACGTATGCTGGCTGCACCGCAGGCTAACTTGGGTGCGGTCCCTAAGGATTCAACTCCAGTGAAATTCACCTATTCATTTGCCGTTTTGAGCTAGTTGGAATAAACGCAGAAAAGTTTTAAAAAACGCGAATTCGCTTTAATAGTGACGTATTTGCTACCCGCTCGCCATCAATATTTTTTAAGCACCCTATATTTGTGAACGGGACACTATCATTTTGGTTTTAGGCAAACTCTTATGATCGAAGGAGGAAAGTATCATGATTCGTTGGAAGAATTGTTTACTCTACAAAACATTGCGGAATTAAGAGTAATTAGTTACAAAGTATTTACTTTCGATTTCGGATTCAATGTTTTGGATTCACGCTTCTCTGTGCGTTTGTATACGTAGCCTTCAGTTATGAAAGCGTGCTCTAGCCAATGAAATCAGAAAGGCGACAAAGAATTTTTCAAATTACTGAAAAAATCCTGGCTACGCCCCTGCAGACATACGTACATTGTGCGGACTGGAGCAAAACTGAAAACGAGAGAATGAGGCCCCGTCCACACGTATCCGGAAATTTTTGTATCCGCAAATTTTTTTATGAGGATACAACTAGCGTCCACACGTGTCCGTCGTATACGCTCGGTGTATCCGGAGATTTCTGTATACGCTCTCCAGAGTGGAAATTTCTGTATACGCTGTGTATCCGGATACATGTGGACGCTCGTATCCGTATATTTTTGTATACGCTGACGTCACAGTATCAGAACCAGTCTTAATGCGCATGCTCTGTTGACTAATCCTTTGAGATGTCCGGATACCAATCGGATTCGTGTGGACGGTCGTATACGATTCGCATACGCTACGTGTGGACGCAGATATTTTTGTATCCGCATAAAAAAAATTTGCGGATACAAAAATCTCCGGATACGTGTGGACGGGGCCTGACTGGACAACCTACAGTTTGAATAGCAATCTACGCCCGTTCAGCTGTGACAAAAGAGGGATCAAAACGCACTAATGACATTTAGAGTCTTCGTAGTCAATTAAGGCATGGGCCTCAATTTGCTCACTTCAAAAGCGAGTGGGTTGTCTATATGTAAGAGCTTTATATGTAGACACGAATAAACTTTGCCAGCTGCACACATTTGAAATTTGTGCCAATTTCATGCTTTAAAATCATGCAAATTAGGTCTTGAAATGGTAACACTTTTTCGTGTGTCTTCATTTTTTTTACCGGTTGCATAATGTTAAGGCCGTTTAATATATCACTTCTGTGCTTGACCCTTTTTAAATATTTAAAAGCGACAGCAACAGTCCTTTTCAGGATTAGACTCATCCAGAAGATCATGTTCCATCTACTTAAAAAGTATGAAATGACTCCTTGGCTCAAACCCTTTAACAAAAAGACTGTATCAAAGAGTATCTCTTTGTTAGACGTGCGTACATGACTATTCTCACTGGCACATAATATTCGGTCTTTTCAGTCGCAAGCGCATTCTACCTTGCTACCCTCTTACAGAGTAGGGGGCACTCGCAGAAATTGTGATCGATATCAATGATCGTGTTACAGTTCAGTAACGTGCAGGAGAAGGTTCAAGGATAGGGACAAGTATAACTGAAGACAGTCTTCAAAATTACTTCCATCGTAAAATTCTCAGAACAAACAGTCACGCTTTTGAAGTGAATGTTTGGCGATTTTATATTTGTTCTTTTGACTTGTGACGTTCTAAAAGGCAGGAGAGCAAGAAAATAACTAAAACAATCGCAAAGCACTAATGCGTAACAACCGATTTAACTGACGATCAAAGATTACAACAAGATTAGAATCTCTGCCAAGGGATGGATACAAAATGCTTCTTGAAGAATATCTGCGGTTCACTTTTTAAAACTACCGTGGAACTCCGAGACAAATGTTTGAGCCCAAAACTAATTAATCTTTATATGCTAATTGCGACTGAACCATGCAAGCATACGTTTGTGAGCTTTAATGACAGTAATAAAAAAACATTATTAAATCGAAATGAAGAGATGAATGAAAGTAAAGAACATTTTGGTGATCTGGTTGGTTTTTTCTGAAAGAAGATTAAAAAGGGGTAAATTTCTACAATTTGATTGCGCATCCATGTCTGTTTATTAAATGTATAAACTTGGTTGAACAATTAATTAAAGAATGAGCTGGCCGAGAGGGCTTAGTTCACTATCCGAAGTAGTCAGTTAAGTTGAATTAAAGTTTGTCAACTTTGGAATAACATTGTTTTTATCGCAACAAAACGCACTTGTTATAATCGAATTTCTTTAAATAATGTGAAAACATGCAAATGTTCTTTCCCTTTTGTCTATGTCTGTTCCGTCCTGTAGATGGATGACTGATTTTCTAGAAGACTCTATTCTCTTAGAAGGCTTGCGTAGAACTTTCCAGAATAAAAAGGCGAAAGTGAAAGACGATATGGTATTTAATCAAGGAAACTTCAACTTCATCCGCTATTGTAAAATCTGCTCTAAACATCACTGATCATTACTATTATGTGATAGTCATTACCAAACCACGAATGAGCGCAAGGACAACCCTGGGGTATAAACTAACATGGACAAACTAAAAATATGCTTTATTTGATGCGGATTCCATATTAACTTCCACTTTCAAACTTAAAACGCATCCCTAGCTCAGCTGACAAAGAGAGAAATAAAGAACCGTTCACAAAAACTATGAACTAACTACAGTGACACTTGGAAAAGTATCAAGAAAAGGTTCCTCTCGCAAAAAGTTGCTAGGAATCAAGTCGAAGCAATTGGTCAACAATCGCGCGATCAGCAGTGCGTTAATTGAATCCCTTTGAGGCACATCGAATAGGCACAATCATAAAAGGACAGAATAGTATTTGACATATCGATGTGCTACATTAAACCCAGTGAAGTTGTCATCAGTAGTGAAGGTTGGTGGACGCGTTAGTCAGCAGAAGACTCAAATACTGATTAACCGGAAAAGTAAGAAATTCTGCAATTAGTTCATAGGCGAGACGAGTCTGAATAACAAAATGTAAGATAAAAAGCGTTGAAGCTTTAGTTATAGCCTCGTTTCCAGGGTCCTTCAGTTGACGAAGAACGATTATAACATAGCGCGCGTGCTTACCCTATATAAGTCCTATTGAGCCGCTATGAACAAAATCTTTATTTACGC
>OZ037784.1:30957319-30982319 GCA_964035525.1 Porites cylindrica | reverse complement strand
TTCACTTTTTGAAACTGTCGTGGAACTCCGACACAAATGGTTGGAGCCCAAAACTAATTAATCTTTTTATGCTAATTGCGATTTAACCCTGCAAGCATGCGTTTGTGAGCTTTAATGACAGGAATAAAAAAACATTATTAAATCGAAATGAAGAGATGAATGAACGCAAAGAACGCTTTGGTGATCTCGTTGGTTTTTTTCTGAAAGAAGATTAAAAAGGGGTAAATTTATACAATTTGATTGCTCATCCATGGTTGTTTATTAAATGTATAAACTTGGTTGAACAATTAATTAAAGAATAAGCAAGCCGAAATGGCTCAGTTCACTGTCCGAAGTAGTCAGTTAAGTTGAATTAAAGTTTGTCAACTTTGGAATGACATTGTTTTTATCGCAACAACGCACTTGTTATAATGGAATTTGTTAAATAATGTGAAAACATCCAAATGTTCTTTCCTTTTTGTCTTTTTATTATGACTGTTCCTGTCGAAGGATGACTGATTTTCTAGAAAAATCTATTCTCTTAGAAGGCTTGCGTGGAACTTTCCCGAATAAAAATGCGAAAGTGAAAGACGATATGGTATCAAATTAATGACACTTCAACTTCATCCGCTATAGTAAAATCTGCTCTAAACATCACTGATCATTACTTCATTTGATGCGGACTTTATATCAACTTCCGCTTTCAAACTTAAAAACGCATTCCTAGCTCAGCTGACAAACAGAGAAATAAAGAACCGTTCACAAAAATTATGAGCTAACTACAGTGACCTTGGAAAAGTACCAAGAAAAGGTACCTCTCGCAAAAAGTTGCTTGAAATCAAGTCGAAGCAATTGGTCAACAATCGCGCGATCAACAGTGCGTTAACTGAATCACTTCGATCATGCACATAGAACTTACCGTCGATTTCACATTTAAATGGCAAAAAATAGGCACAGTCATAAAAGGACAGAATAGTATTTGACATACCGATGTGCTAAGTCAAGACCAGTGAAGTTGTCATCAGTAGTTTAGGTTGGTGGGCGCGTTAGTCAGCAAAAGACTCAAATACTGATCAACCGGAAAAGTAAGAAATTCTGAAAATTCTTCGTGCTCACTTCAAAAGCGAGGGGGTTGTCTATATTCAAGCGCTTTATATGTAGACACGTAAAACTTTGCCAGCTGCACACATTTGAAGTTAGTTTGTTTCTATTTCATGCTTTATAATTATGCAAATTAGGTCACGTGACCACAGTCGGCTGAAAAAGCTTTTTCTTGAAACGGCAACACTTTTTCGTGTGTCCTCATTTTTTTTTTTTGCCGGATGCATAATGTTAAGGCCGTTTAATATATCACTTCTGTGCTTGGTCTTTTTTAGATATTTAAAAGCGACAGCAGCAACAGGACTACACTCACTCAGAATATCATGCTCCATCCACTTAAAAAGTATGAAATGACTCCTTGGGTCAAATCCTTTACCAAAAAGACAAGTAAGAAAAGTAAAGAACGGCGAGAAGAGCCCCTGGGAACAACGTCTTACCAGACCAGTTCCAAACGGTCGCCGCCGTTCTGGCTTCTGATTGGTGCCAGAAAAACACATAAGAAAACATTATTAAATCGAAATGAAGAGATGAATAAAAGTAAAGAACGTTTTGGTGATCTGGTTGTTTTTTTTTTCTAAAAGAAGATTAAAAAGGGGCAAATTTCCACAATTTGATTGCCCATTCATGTCTGTTTATTAAATGTATAAACTTGGTTGAACACTTAATTAAAGAATGAGCAAGCCGAAATGGCTCAGTTCACTATCCGAAGTAGTCAGTTAAGTTGAATTAAAGTTTGTCAACTTTGGAATAACATTGTTTTTATCGCAACAAAACGAACTTGTTATAATGGAATTTCTTTAAATAATATGAAAACATGCAAATGTTCTTTCCTTTTTGTCTATGACTGTTCCTGTCGATGGATGACTGATTTTCTAGAAAAATCTATTCTCTTAGAAGGCTTGCGTGGAACAGTCCAGAATAAAAAGGCGAAAGTGAAAGACGATATGGTATTTAATTAAAGAAACTTCAACTTCATTCGCTATTGTAAAATCTGCTCTAAACATCACTGATCATTATCATTATGTGATAGTCATGACCAAACCACGAATGAGCGCAAGGACAACCCTGGGGTATAAACTAACATGGACAAACTAAAAATATGCTTTATTTGATGTGGACTCTATATCAACTTCCGCTTTCAAACTTAAAACGAATCCCTAGCTCAGCTGACACAGAGAGAAATAAAGAAACATTCACAAAAACCATGAACTAATTAAAGTGACACTTGGAAAAGTATCAAGAAAAGGTACCTCTCGCAAAAAGTTGCTAGAAATCAAGTCGGTCCAAGTCGAAGCAACTGGTCAACAATCGCGCGATCAACAGTGTGTTAATTGAATCAATCGATCCACATAGAACTTAACTTCGATTTCGCATTTAAATGGCAAAAAATAGGCTCAGTCATAAAAGGACAGAATAGTATTTGACATACCGATGTGCTACGTCAAGCCCAGTGAAGTTGTCATCAGTAGTTAAGGTTTGTGGGCGCGATGGTCAGCAGAAGACTCAAATACTGATTACCCGGAAAGGTAAGAAATTCTGCAATTAGTTAATAGGCGAGACAGTCTGGATAACAAAATGTAAGATAAAAAGCGTTGAAGCGTTAGTTATAGCCTCGTTTCCAGGGTCCTTCAGTTGAGGAAGCCGACAGACCTGAGTGTCATGGAAAAGTACGATGGTAATGTTTTCTTGTAATCTTTAATAGCTCCATTGAAATAGCAGCTGTAATTTACACTGCATGATAACGACAAACTGAAGGATTGTGGTATTTGTAAAATGAGGCCATCCAATGCACTCTGAGCTATTCTACTCAAATTTCTGCACTATTGTTCACTTTTCTATGAGAACAACTCTCCTTAAATGAACTTAACAAATTTCCTCGTTAAATGACTACAAAGGAACCCACGAAGCAAGAACGCGACACTTAGACCTTATGAAAGGCGGGGAAACTTTGAGCGAAACTCACCCACCGTTAGGGCTTTTTATTGGACGTATCAATATCAATTCTTTATATGTAGAAACCAAAAAACCCAATATTTTCCATCCCGATTAGACTTGTCACAGTTCTTTCGTGTGAAGAACATTGTTCGCTTCTCTGATTGGCCAGAACTCATTTTCGTACGAAAATTTACGACAAAACTTTTAAGTACGTATATCTCAGTATATATAAAACAAATACTGAAACAATTCTGCGAGTGTTACTTGCCTAAGTAAGTTGAGCATAATGTTAAGGTCGTTTAATAGATCACTTCTGTGTTTGGCCTTTTTTAAAGAATTTAAAAGCGACAGCAACAGTCCTCTTCAGGACTACGCTCACCAAGAAGATCATGTTCCACCTACTTAAAAAGTATGAAATGACTCCTTGGCTCAAACCCTTTAACAAAAAGACTGTATCGAAGAGTATCTCTTGTTAGACGTGCGTACATGACTATTCTCACTGGCACATAATATTCGGTCTTTTCAGTCACAAGCGCATTCTACCTCGCTACCCTCTTACAGAAATTGTTTCTGCACTCGCAGAAATTGTGATCGATATCAATGATCGTGTTACAGTTCAGTAACGTGCAGGAGAAGGTTCAAGGATAGGGACAAGTATAAGTGAAGTAAGTCTTCAAAATTACTTCCATCGTAAAATTCTCAGAACAAACAGTCACGCTTTTGAAGTGAATGTTTGGCGATTTTATATTTGTTCTTTTGAGTTGAGACGTTCTAAAAGGCAGGAGAGCAAGAAAATAACTAAAACAATCGCAAAGCACTAATGCGTAACAACCGATTTAACTGACGATCAAAGAGTACAACAAGATTAGAATCTCTGCCAAGGGATGGATACAAAATGCTTCTTGAAGAATATCTGCGGTTCACTTTTTAAAACTACCGTGGAACTCCGAGACAAATGGTTTGAGCCCAAAACTAATTAATCTGTTTATGCTAATTGCGATTTAACCATGCAAGCATACGTTTGTGAGCTTTAATGACAGTAATAAAAAAACATTATTAGATCGAAATGAAGAGATGAATGAAAGTAAAGACCGCCTTGGTGATCTGGTTGGTTTTCTCTGAAAGAAGATTAAAAAGGGGTAAATTTCTACAATTTGATTGCTCATCCATGTCTGTTCATTAAATGTATAAACTTGGTTGAACACTTACTAAAGAATAAGCAAGCCGAAATGGCTCAGTTCACTATCCGAAGTAGTCAGTTAAGTTGAATTAAAGTTTGTCAATTTTCGAATAACATTGTTTTTATCGCAACAAAACGAACTTGTTATAATGGAATTTTTAAACTAATGTGAAAACATGCAAATGTTCTTTCCTTTTTGTCTATGACTGTTCCTGTCGATGGATGACTGATTTTCTAGAAAAATCTATTCTCTTAGAAGGCTTGCGTGGAACAGTCCAGAATAAAAAGGCGAAAGTGAAAGACGATATGGTATTTAATTAAAGAAACTTCAACTTCATTCGCTATTGTAAAATCTGCTCTAAACATCACTGATCATTACTATTATGTGATAGTCTGACCAAACCACGAATGAGCGCAAGGACAACCCTGGGGTATAAACTAACATGGACAAACTAAAAATATGCTTTATTTGATGTGGACTCTATATCAACTTCCGCTTTCAAACTTAAAACGCATCCCTAGCTCAGCTGACAAACAGAGAAATAAAGAACCATTCACAAAAACTATGAACCAACTACAGTGACACTTGGAAAAGTACCAAGAAAAGGTACCTCTCGCAAAAAGTTGCTAGAAATCAAGTCGAAGCAATTGGTCAACAATCGCGCGATCAACAGTGCGTTAACTGAATCACTTCGATCCACAACTTCGATTTCACATTTAAATGGCAAAAAATATGCACAATTCTAAAAGGACAGAATAGTATTTGACATACCGATGTGCTAAGTCAAGCCCAGTTAAGTTGTCATCAGTAGTTTAGGTTCCTGGTTGGTGGGCGCGATAGTCAGCAGAAGACTCAAATACTGATTACCCGGAAAGGTAAGAAATTCTGCAATTAGTTAATAGGCGAGACAGTCTGGATAACAAAATGTAAGATAAAAAGCGTTGAAGCGTTAGTTATAGCCTCGTTTCCAGGGTCCTTCAGTTGAGGAAGCCGACAGACCTGAGTGTCATGGAAAGGTACGATGGTAATGTTTTCTTGTAATCTTTATAGCGCCATTGAAATAGCAGCTGTAATTTACACTGCAGGATAACGACAAACTGAAGGATTGTGGTATTTGTAAAATGAGGCCATCCAATGCACTCTGAGCTATTCTATTCAAATTTCCACACTATTGTTCACTTTTCTATGAGAACAACTCTCCTTAAATGATCTTAACAAATTTCCTCGTTAAATGACTACAAAGCACGAACTCGCAAAGCAAGAACGCGACAAGACCTATGAGAGGTGGGAAAACTTTGCGCGAAACTCACCCACCGTTATGGCTTTTGATTGGACGTATCAATATCAATTTCCTTAAATGTGGAAAACAAAAAACCCAACATTTGCGATCCCGATTAGACTTGTCACAGTTCTTCCGTGTGAAAAACGTTGTTCGCTTCTCTGATTGGCTAGAACTCATTTTCGTACGAAAATTTACGACAATTCGTTTAAGTAAGTATATCTCAGTATGCATAAAACAAATACTGAAACTATTCTGCAAGTGTTACTTGCATAGCTAAGTTCTGTTTGTTGTTGTTGTCTTTTTTTATCGGAAAACGGTTCTTGGGGTTTTGGTTAGTTACTTTTCCCGAGCGGAGAGCTTGTGAGCACCCTAAGAATGATTTGGCAAAAATGTAAGAGTTAAAGCACAATTATCAATAATTATAATTTAATCAAAATATTTCTCCGTTCTTTATTGACCCAAATCCCACAACTGTTCTCTAATTCTTCATAACCAGCTAGCGTTAACCAAATTTGGAAGACGTTTGCGACATCCGGGAAATGACGTTTAATAGAAAGATTAAGATTCACGCTTATGTCAAACGGCAAACGCGAATTTGTACCACGTGACCAAGTTTCCCCTTTACTTGTCGTTTAGTGTTCATTATTTCACGACAAAAATTAGGAGTTTGTCGCAATTTTTTTACCCACAAGAATTGTTTTGAGCTGTTTTTAATGCTCATTTTCTATTTTGGGAAATTGAATTTGACGTTTGTCGTACGCGTGATGCTTAAAATCTTTTAGTAGTATAGGGTTATCGTCAAAAATTGTCAGATAAAGGGACTGGCAACCGAGAAGCCCTGGCGACGAGGTTCTCTTGTTTTGGTACAGCATGAGAAAAAAGCGGAGAAGAAATAGCCGAATTGACGCCTAATAGGCTATTTTGCGCATTGAAATCGCAAACATGAAATCCCGCGAAATACTGTCTCGGCTAAAGCGCGAAATTTAGTACCCACGAAACTAGCAGTAATCAATGGTTGGGAAGTGCGGGGGAACATCACGTGCGATTGATGTTGAGTGTTCGTGAATACTAGAATGCCTTAAAGTTTTTAGTTCCGGTATCATCAGAACGAATCACGGCAGATCATGAACGTGGAAATTGAATTGAACAAAACAGTAAACAAGACTAATACTAAATTAAATTATGTTATTCACAATTTCTTTGATACAATTAGCCTTGGAACGGTGAGGAGCGAGAAGAAGACAGCTATATTCGTAGGCAAAGGTACAATGAAAGCAGTAATGCGTGACATGACAACGCTCAACGTGAAATGTGCAGTCCCCGGGGGTGCAGTCATGACTGCACAAAGTCTTATCCGTGTTCCGTCAATGACCAAAAGTCGTTGAGATGTAATAGAACATCATATCAAAAAGCTTAGTTTAAAGCCTTTTTGAAGTTATCACATGACAAGCGACGTAACATGCTTGGAAAGAAACCTATAAAAATATAAAAACCATGCACTATAGTGTAACCTGAAGAGCTGTTTTCACACTAGAGACAGATAATCCATCTTCAAAATCAGTCAAAATTAACGGAAAAACAGATGGATAAAGTCAGACGGGTTGTCCATCCAAAATTAAGACCATTCCATTTTCAAATTAAGATTTATTTTGTCTGACACGAATTATCCATCGGATAATCCGATCTCGGAGGGTGTTTTCCTCGGCGGATAACAGCCCTCCCTATCTCCATAATTCTTGAGATCACACTCAGCCTTCAATTTCTCAATTTACATATGAAAGAATCAGTTTTTCCTAGCAACAGCTTCGCTAGATGAATCTTAAACCTCAAATCTTTAACTTCTCCGATTAATTTGACATGTTTAACGTTGGTAAAAGTAGTGTAATTGTAACATGTAAAATTTTGCATAATTAAGGGCGTGGCTGGTCATGTGACTTCAAGAAGTGGAAGCCTGCGAGCAAGCTCTCCTATTTGGGAAAGCAAAGCGAGTCTCGCGAGAACGCGCGAGCGAGGGGCCCCTCGCGGCTTCGCCGCTCGCTCGCGCGTTCTCGCAAGACTCGTTTCACTCGCCCAAATAGGAGAGCTTGCTTGCAGGCTATTCATCCGTGCACAGTTATAATCAAAGATACAGGGAGTGCAAAACCAAAGGGGAATGATAAGGGTAAAAGCTAGATATCAACGAGGAGCCATTCCTTAATTCATACCAGCCCATCACAAACATCTTGTAAACTGCTACTTTTCAAAGGGATAACACGTGATTTACGAGTTGTCTTATAGAGAGTTCTTTGATTTGTTAGCATTTCAGTTAACCTAGCTTTCGGCTCATATATCGCCGAATGTAGGTTTGGTTTGGTCCTTGGGTTACCTTTTAATTCGAAGTGCAACAGAACATTAACACAACTGCAATTAGACACACCACTCTAGCCACCACTACCTCAGGTCGATATTGCTTTCATCGACCCATCTCCCTTTAAAGAGAATAGAATAAAATGTAATACCCTATTTACCTAGTACATATTATGCACCTATCAATGTAAACCCCGTGAGGGGGGAGTGCGGGCAAGGGGTGGGGATTTGACAAATTTTGAAATTTTTTGATCAAATTCCCCAGGGTGGGAAACGAAAGGTTGATCAAAAGTGTCAAAAAAGCCCCCACCCCAGGGGAAAAAATCTAAACAAACAATACTATAACACTATATAAAACAAATTAAAAGAATATTTCAAAAGTACGTTCTTACTACTATTATTTATGGTTAACGTAAGCTCCGTTAAATTACTCGCTGTAATTAAGTATTTTCTCTCTCCAAAATCACTCCAGGAAGATTGACTGTGCTATTATAATATTAATAAAACGTAAAATTCTTTATAACATCTGCTCAACATGTCGGAACAGGTCGGATCAGTGACCCGTACAAAACCCTTTGACTATCATGGTGGAATTCGATTTCAATCGAGTTTTACAATCAGATGAGAACTTGAAGAAAAAACCTTTCTCAAAATAGACATTATTAACTTCATACCTTTCTCCAACAGCGTGACTTTCAGAAAGCCTCGAGGGACGGACTTGGTAACCGCTTCTGAATTGATACCAGGCTTCTGTCGGTCAAAGTCAAATGTCCCGACCCCGGGGTCGCTTCGCACGATCAAAAGCCCGACAGGGGGATATTCTCAGGCATCAAATCCCCGCCCGTTGCCCGCACTCCCCCCTCACGGGATTTACATTGATAGGTGCATTACCTACATGCTTTAACTCGTTAAAACGTGAATATATCAAAATAATACTGACAATGATAATGATAAGAATACAACGAAACTTGAGACTTTGAGAAGGAGGAAGAAAACTAAGCGAATCAGCTTACCCTTTGTACTCTTGTCTCTGCGCACGGTTCTTCTTCGTTTTGAAATTGCAAACTAGCCAAGTAGAGTTAAAAACAATACCCAAGCACAAAGAGTGCAAAAGAAAAAAATTCTCTCAACAATTGATATATAGCTGCAGTGTACATGATTTGCCGCCATTAGAAAAAAGGCCTAACAGGAGCGTAGCGAGGATTTTTCCAGAGGTACGCACAATTTTCTAAATCTGTCTGAGCCGCCCACCCCACACAACAACGTCTTTTGCGCTTTTAACTTGCTTCTATCTACGCGCTTTCCCCCGTCTTTTCTTTAAATATATCGGCCCTCGAAGAAACCACGCGTTTCTTCTCTAGAAACCAACTTTCGGGTTTAAAAAGGTCCGTTGTTTTAGAAAAAAATATTGTACTTTGAAACAAACAGAGTTAAATGAATTGAGGAATATTGTGCTTTTAAAATTATTTTGCGTTTTTTAAAGAATTATTATTTTTTTGCGTACAGGTAGCTACGCCCCTGGATCATTGCAAAAGTTCTACAAAAACGGCAATGGTCATTTTATGCAAATGAAATACCCCAATCGTGTTTCGGCATACTTATCGTTCATGAACTAATCTGACTGAGTGGAATCCTCCTACCTTGAGTATCTGACAGCGAAAACCACTGTACAGCAGATGCAAGCACTCGCACCCACTTGTATTATGAGCACGACATTTAACGCCACCTTTTTGAGAACATACAGGACAGCAAAAGAACGTTTCGTACCTTATGTGTTTTATCCAGAAGAACTCCTTGCGAATGCGCTCAAGAAGGCACCTCAGTTGCGAAGGGATGGCTTGGTTTATGGTCGGATCATTTTGGTTCCTTTAACCCTCCGTTTGTTTGGGAATATCATTACTATCGTGAAAAATAATCTCGATGGAATAGGGATGCAAAATAGAGGTTAAGGTCTCGGTAAAGGAAAACGAGGAGCCCACAGAAAAAAATTCTAGTCGCGCGAGTATTTTCGCTACAAAGGCAAGTTATATATCAACTTAAAGCTAAAAGACTAAATTACCTTCTAAAAAATTTTATTTTATCGAATTTCAAAAGGTGCTTAAGTTTTTTGTTCTCGAACTCAGAGGTATCGAGTTTACTGCTGAAGCTCCAGCCCTTTCGCGTTGTTAAAGGGACTGGTTCACGATAATGCGCATGTGTGAGTTCTGACAGTAGCTGATTGTTTTTCAACCAATCGGAAGCGAGTTAGATGCACGCAAGTAAATTTACAAAATTCAAATTAATTGTTCGCGACGCGAGAGTATTTCCGGGCATTTGGCTTGATTTTATTTATCCCCATAATTCAATTTTATTCTTTGCTACTCCTCAGATATATGTTGCAGCCGATAAGAATAAGATTTACAGCCCTGTCCTGCTTTGAAACAAACCAACGTGTATTTTTACGAGGTCGTACCCACGCTAACAAAACAGTCACCGATCGGCAAACAAAATTTGTAAACAAACATCTTATTACTGTTCTCTCAGTTCGCCTTATATAAACCCAGAAATACCTACAAATAGCGCCGGACCGGTGACAAAAACACACAACGTATGAGTATAAAGATTATCCTTAATTGAGGATAAATTTCAATTGCTTATCAGCAAATGAACAAATTCATTCGCGTTGCATCGGGTCAGTGTTCCGCAAAACAAATGTTATCGAGTAGCACACATAAAGAAACTAGATAATGAACAGAATATTCAGGCAATAATTTATTTTAAAAACATCAATTCTTAAACATATACGATCGTAAAGCAAAGATACAAGGAACATTTCAAGTGTACCAGATCGGTGAAGATCGCGCGGCCTGTTGCTGCGGTATAACTACAGGTCGGAGTCAAAAATCAAATCAAAGTTGAACGAACTCATGTCTTTAACCACTTTCCAAGTGTCGTGTATTCTTTTCGTATGCCACACACTACTCCTAGAACCATACCAGATCGATAGGCTAAGCTTCTCTATCTCCAGAGACTCTTGAGAACGTCCTGTTGCCGGACGGCCACGATGCTCTTCTCAGCCTCCGTGATCAAAACATTATTTTTTGCGTCTTCTTAAAACGTAACCAGTCAAACGACACAACCACACGTTAATCACCACTACCGAAGTATAACTAGACCAGCCAAAGCGACGGATGTCCGAATAAAACGAAGGATTTTCAATGATTGTACCGGTAATGGCGATTTCGAATTTAGTGTTGACCCAACAAATTTATTCTGAAGAGACAAACGGCGCGCATGCGCATTATCGTGAACCAGTCCCTTTAAATATTAACTTCCTTTTTTTTGCATCTGATTGACAGATAAAAGACCTAAAAAGGGTGTGAGGAAATTTGCATATGTCTCGTATTAGCGGAATTATTGCATTTCAAACTAAAAAGTCGAATCTCGAGCGCGATTTACGCAAAGAAACTGGCATAAAATGAGTTACAAAGGGAAATCGGAAAATTCCTCACACCCTTTTTGAGTCTATATCATTATCCATCATATTTGAAAGTTTCAAAGCGATAGCTTAAAACCTGTCCCGACTGGAGGTCGGAGAATTTTGATTTTTGCGTCTAAAATAGAGTGAGAGAAAATCAGCTCTAAAGATTTAGCGCGAGGTCCACGCTTGGCTGGTTAGCTCAGAAGAGGCTCATTTTAGAAGGGTTAAAAAGCACTTTCTGATTTTCTTTTTCTGCCAAAATAAAATTTAGGACCCACTCATGCCAAAAATCCCAAAAAAACAAAATCGAGCAATGTACTAAAATTTTCATTTACCGAGACCTTAAGGAAATTGCAAAATGAGGTAGGACGTGAAACATAGCAAAATTATTGTACAGTTCAGGATATATGTCGTTCTTTCATTTTTCTTACATCCAATGATGAAACAGCAGAACAAGTTGCGGTATAACTGGTACGCTGGTAGATAACAACACACTGGCTCACTTTTGAGCTCGCTGGCTCCATTTTGACAGAACGCGCTGGTTCATGTATAAACTTCAAAGTAGTGTTCGTACTCTTTTGAGTTCTTCAAATTCCATGACTTCTTCCGTGATCTTTTGTAGTTTTCCACTACCTTAGGTCTAGCTGTCATTTTCGAAAATTTTCGAAACCGTCCCTTGTTTTAGCATATGTTTTTACCGCTTAAAAAGTTCAACAGAAACAAACTCTGGTATCCACCAAAATGTTTGCCCTTCGCCCTCTCTAATTACTCCTCTATCGTACGTTATCATTGCTTTTTGCTTTGTAATCTGCAGTAACTAATCCACCAAACAAAATTTTAATTTTCCATGACTTTCAATGAACGACTATTAAATTCTATGACCTTCCTGCCATGAAAACGAAATTCTTAAATTTCATGACTTTCCGGGTTTTCCATGACCTGTACCCTTGCAAAGAACGCTCTACTAAATGACATATGAAACATAACTGATGGAATGGAGTGGAGTGGTAAATCATGGAATGGAGTGACAAAACATGGAACGATAAAATAAAATCCAGTAAATTCTCCAATAAGACGGACACTTCGTGTTCGTTCCTGTCGTTTTCAGTCATATTTACATCTGTAAATAAAAGACGAACAACGGACACTTGAGCAGCGCCTTTTTTAGTGAAAATGCTTCAAGACGGAAATGTAGGAGCTGACAGGAGCCCATCAAATGGAGCCTCCATCTCCCATACAAGCCCTTGGAGTCAACCCTTTCCCGAGTAGATTTATAATTAGGACGGTTCCCAGGGGAGACTTCGCGCGCCGACGGTGGGAAGAGCCAATCACAACGACTAAATGACACTGCTATTGTACTTCATGAAACAGCAGGAAATCCGGTGCTGACAGGCCAAACAAAATCATAAGCTAGTGAAACGTGACTTTAACGTTTTCATCCCTCAGAGATTTTCTTTCTTTTCTTTCTAGCGGATAGATTATACTGTGGAGAGTTTTAAACTCTGACTATGTTAATCTTTTGTTTGGTTGCTTGTCTCACATTAAGAGGCCATGAAGCTGGTCTGTTACATGCGTAATGATTAACTACTACCTGCAGTCTGTAGTTCTGACAGGATTCGTTTTCTTTAGCCAATCTTTTTGAGCGTTAAGGTTCTTATTTCGGCTAAATGACTCAATATTAATGAAATTTTTAGTTTTTCAAGTTTTTTTCCGAAATGCGTTTGTCGGAATAAATACTGTGGTTGTTTTGTCCGTCAGTTAGTGTGATGATTCCCTGCTATGTTTCAGTGTAACGCCAAGCCCAGCCATTGTTTTCTCGCAAAAAAGTGATCTACAGATGCGAATTCTAAGCAAAGAATTGGCCTACACTTCTACATTAATTTGTGAGAATCCTCTTGTTAGTCAGTCATAATTCTTTTGGCGCAGATACAATCCGTTTTGTTTTTCTTGAGATAAGAGGGTCTTTGGACTGAAGCGCGATGTCGCAAATTTCACCGTTTAATAGCAAATTACTTTTGAGTTAGCTTCACGGTCGAGCAACTGTTGTCTTCTGTTCAACTTTTCAAGTGCCAGTTTTATCAGGCAACTCTCATGGTGATACAAGTCAGTTGTAAAGGAAGACTACAATTTTTCTGAAGCATTCCTCCTTAGTTGCTACTTAGGTCATCGCTTTTGCACGCGGTGCTTAACTGGCAAAATCCACTCCACGGCGATGACAAAAATCAAATAATCCTGGCACTTTTTCGGCGCTGATCATCGAAAAGTTTCAAATCGTCCACAGAACGCTTAATCGTCGACTCTTTTCGAGATGTATGCTTAAATATGAGATGTATGACGGCAAAAAAAAAACAAAAACAAACACTCGCAAAGAACCTTTCCGTGATCCTCAGTTCGCTGCCTTTGTCCCATCGCTTCATGCTCAGTCTCAGTCGGGTAATTCATTAACTTTTATTTCATCCCAGATCCCAGCGGCTGTAAAACTGTAGAAATGGACGTATAGTAAAAAAGGAAAACGGTCGAAGGACGGGCTTCTGAGTTCGACTTCATCCAACTTCATTTTTTTCACGGTGACATACGAGACTCACGGAAATATGACACTTTTCGCGGGAAACAAGCCGTTCTATTCATAAATCTCCTCGGGAAAGGGTTGACTCAAGAAATTAATGGAGATGGAGGCTCCATTTGATGGGCTCCTGGAGCTGACCATGACAGCAATTTACGATTTTGGAAACTAAAGATTATTTTCACATAAGCAAATACATAACTTCTTGTTCTGCTCACTTTTCAGAAGCAGTAACCTATTGATTCTAATGAACAAAAATTAAATGAGTCTACGTTTCTAATATTACTCTATTATTTTTATTTTTGTTCTATGATGCAGGTCCGCTAACAACGCTCTCGCGAAACTAAAAACAACATCAACAATAACAACAAAACTAACGTTATTCAGCGTGGGTGAAACTTCACAATTTCAAGAGCTGATAAACCAGTGGCCCTCTGAGTCGTGTTGAAATTTTTCACCCCACTTATTTTCATTTCCGACCCGAAATGTTGCGTGACGGAAAGCAGGAGGGACTGGAACATCATCATCATCATCATGTCATATTCAGATCCTATGAAACCTAGGAAAAACCTCCCTGTTTACTTGTTCATCACTCCAAATTTTATCACTCCAGCCCATGTTTTATCATTTGCCCTCCTAAACTGCACACAGTTTATAGCACACCAGCCAAGAGAGGATAAAGGGGACAGAGAAGGCATCCCCCATACACACCCTATTCCATAGGTAATTCGTCTCGAGTTACTTTTAAGACCATAGATCCCAAGGGGGATTAGACAACAGCCAATCACATAGCGCGAATGTGTTCCGCGTGGATGACCCACGCTCAGTGCCACCCGTCCTTCACGAATTGACGCAGAAAAAAATGGCAGAAGACGCGGAGAGCGATATTGTTGTTTGTTTTGTCGACGAAAACGACTAAAGAGAGATTTCTGCTAAAGCTGTGTCAGCGAAACGGAGATTAAAAAAGAATCGCCCTTCCTCTCTTGTATAGAGCTAACAGTACAGCAGGGAAATCCTTAACACACTGAATATTCTCTCAGGATCATTTATAATTTACAGTTTGAAGAGAGCAATTTCTGGTTTGATATTTATTCTTTTATTAGTCTTTTATTATTCAACCAAAATAACACTTGACGTCCTACTTGCTTTATTACACAAACGACCAGTTTCAATAGACCGGCGGAATTTCTTATTTTATCGGAAAGCACTGACGTTACGACAACTTCGAGTTAAACTGATTTCACGGGTTGTCAAAGAGTCTAGCGATTCCCTTTTCCCAGGTGAGCGCCGACTGATTTCGCTTCAATATTCAGAAATGCTCTCGATCTCTTTACGCTTTCATTGCCTTTCGCCCGACAGGTTTTGCACGGCGTTTAGTCATGCGAAACCTCCACGAAACATCCACGCAACGCGCGAGGTAACTTTATCCCGATTCTAAAAGTAACTCGAGACGAATTACATATGGAACAGGGTATTTATGGGGGATGCCTTCTCTGTCCCCTTTATCCTCTCTTGACACCAGCATATAAAACTCCTGTTACTCACCTTAAATGTCTAGGAACATCGGGCAAGTCAACAACGGCCATAACAAACGGAAAAACAGCTCTGCTACTACCACGCTCTTGTTAACTTACCTTCAAAAACTCATTAATAAATAAGCCCATTGACCTATCAAGTGGTCGATAATACATCACGTGCAGTGACATTATATCTGATAAAACCTCCTCTTATTAGTATGCGGTGTTTTGAAGCGCTTTTAGTTCCGATTGGTTCCGTTGGATCACCTGCGGTTGTTAAGTATTGGAAGAAAAGAGTTCTAGGTTCCTTGCGGTTGAAAACAGCAACGTTCTAGAAGTAATTTGCAACTCAGAAATTGCAATTAAGGTATCATTCATGGTAAAAATCATCATTTAAAGCTGAAACGGTCCTCCGCCTGGCCTTGCCTCTTTGTTTGATGCCACAACAGCTGCAACATGGGTGGCTGTGTTAAATATGTGGACGTCAAAGCACCACACTTCAATTCTAGACCATTTGACATTATTTTGACATTTGTCAAATGCATATTTTGAAGCTGTTTTATTCCAACCAATAGGACCAAAGGCAACAAGTGAGTAACAACCTACAAAAGTGGACCACCTAGGCGGAGTAAGAAGCCTTCATTCAAATTATGAGGTAATCAATGTCTGCACTTTAACAGACTAGTTGTTTAATTTAGAGTACTGTGAAACCTAATAGACGAACGAAAGGCTCGGTTTGTTACAAAAGTTTCTTCCCTTATTATCTGTAAAACAAACCTGTATTTAGTAAACACTATTAATCCAATTCCTGGCCAGTGAAGGTCCCGCGGGCATCCCCTACAGGTTTTACGCCATCTCATTCCAAAAATGGAAGCTCTTCTACGTGTGCGTGCGGATTCTTGTACAATTCAAGATAAAAAAAAATTTAATCAGATGTCGAGGAAACCACCGATGTATTCGATGTCGACGCCGACGTGTAACTCCTGCATAGTATGAATTTGGGGAACAAATTAATCTAAAAATTAACAAGTTTTGTAAAACGCTAAAACCCTTTTGAGAGACTGCTATGAGCTATGAAGTATCAAAGGGTGCACTTTATAGTTCCTGTCTATTTTTCATAACTAGTCGCTATTTTTCATGTCAATTTTTCCACCTAAACACTTTGCCAAGCAAAGGATAACGCTCGAACGGCAGTTTCATTCGCACGGTACGGAATTCGTCCAAGCTACTTATCGTATCTTCGTGATGATCGCCTAGCATTTTTGATCTCATGTTTGCTGCTTTTTCTAAAGATTTTGAAGCTCCTTTCAGGTCCCCCATTTCGTGTTGCATTACACCAAGCTCGTGGTAGTTGCGAGCCGTGTCTTCGTGATCACCAAGCAAATTTGATGTCATTGTCTGTGCTATTTCTAAAGAACGTAGAGCTCTTTCTAGGTCCCCCATTTCATGCTGCACTCTACCAAGCTCGTGGTAGCTCTGAGCCGTGTCTTTGTGCTCACCGAGCAGTTTTGACCTCACGCTTGTTGCTCTTTCTAAAGAACCCAAAGCCCCTTTGAGGTCTCCCATTTCACGTTGCATTGTACCAAGCTCGTAGTAGCTGCGTGCCGTGATCTCGTGATCACCAAGCAAATTTAATGACATGTTCTGTGCTATTTTCAAAGACTTCAAAGTCCCTTTGATATCTCCCATTTCACGCCGCTTTACGCCAAGAGAGAGGTAGGCAGTTGCCATAAACTCGTTGTAACCAGGCAAGTTAAAAGTCATTTCCGCTGATTTTTCCAACGACTCCAAAGTTTCCTTAAGATCTCCCATATCCCGCTGCACTATACCTAATATGTGTTTGCTAGACGCCATGTCTTCGTGATCACCAAGCATATTTGATCTCATGGCCGCTGCTCTTTGTAAAGAATCCAAGGCTCCTTTCATGTTTCCCATGCCATACTGCACTAAACCAAGCATGTGGTAGCTGCCTGTAGTGTCTGCGTCATCACCAAGCAGCTTTGATTTTATCGATGTTACTCTTTGTAAAGAGTCCAACGCTCCTTTAAGGTCTCCCATGTCACATTGCACTAAACCAGTATTGTGGTAGCTGGATGCAGTGTCTTTGTGATCTCCAAGCACACTTGATCTCATGTTTGCTGCCCTTTGTAAAGAGTCCAAAGCACCTTTAAGGTCTCCCATGTTACGCTGTAGTAAACCAAGGAAATGGTAGCTGTTTGCCGTGTATTCGTGATCTCCAGTCACACTTGATCTCATGTAAGCTGCTCTTTGTAAAGAGTCCAAAGCTCCTTCAAGGTCTCCCATCTCTTGCTGCACTAAACCAAGCAAATAGAAGCTGGACGCAGTGTCTTCGTGATCACCAAGCAGATTTGATTTGATGTTCGCTGCTTTTTGTAAAGAGTCCAAAGCTCCTTTCAGGTCTCTTATCTCACGCTGCACTAAACCAAGCTGGTGGTAGCTGCTTGCCGTGTCTTTGTGATCACCAAGCAACTTTGATCTCATGTTTGCCGCTCTTTGTAAAGAGCATAATGCTTCTTTGAAGTTCTCCATGTCAGCCCGCACTAGACCAAGCCAGTGGTGACTACATGCGGCGTCTTCGTGATCGCCAAGCAAATTTGATCTTATTTGAGCTGCTCTTTGCAAAGAGTCTAATGCTTCTTTGAGGTTTCCCACGTAACGTTGTACTAAACCAAGCCTGTGAAAGTTACGTGCTGTGTCTTCGTGATCACCAAGAAGATCGCAGGTCATGTGTGCTGCCCTTTGTAAAGAGTCTAAAGTCTTTTCTTGGCCATCTTTCCTCTTCTGAGTAGAACGTAGGCCGTGGTAGCTATTTGCCGTTATGTGATCTATGTGCAAATTGAAATTTATATCCGCTGCTTTCTGTAGTGCCTGGACAGCTGCTTTAAAATCACCCATGTCAAGATGGATAGCGCCTTGCTCATAAAAGCTGTCGGCTGTAATGGGGTGATCTTCGTGATGTCCAAATGCATTTGCTCTCTTGTTTGATGCTTTTTCTAAAGCCGCCATAGCTTCTTTAAGGTTTCCCATGTCACGCTGCAATATACCGAGCGTGTAATAGGTGAGTGCCGTGTCTCTGTGATCGCCAAACAGCTTTGATCTGATCTTTGCCGCGCTTTGCACCGACTCCATAGCTCCTTTGAGGTCTCCCATGTCACGCTGCAATATACCAAGCGTGTAATAGGTAAGTGCCGTGTCTCTGTGATCGCCAAACAGCTTTGATCTGATCTTTACCGCGCTTTGCACCGACTTCATAGCTCCTTTGAGGTCTCCCATGTCACGCTGCACTAAACCAAGCTTGTAATAGGCGAGTGCCGTGTGCCCGTGACCACCAAGCAGATTTAATCTGATGTCTATTGCTTTTTGTAAGGAGTCCATAGCTCCTTGTAGGTCGCCCATGTGACGTTGAACTTTACCAAGCGTGTAATAGGTAAGTGCTGCTCTCTTAGTGCTGTTTTGAGGCGGATGTGATGTCATGTTGCTACAACCAGTTGCAAAAGTACTTGAGACACTGTACCGTATTTTGGCATAAATGGCCTGTCCATGATCTTGTGCTTGTGATGCCCCCTCCACCCCTTATCAAAGTTGCTAGCAATACAAGACCATACTCAAAACTTGGAGGAATAACTTTGAATGGGAGGGAGGAGGGAGGTCAGTATTATATTTTACAGACCTGTGACCAGGAGCGATTTGAAGCAAGAAAGGTCGTTTTTCCGTGGGAGTGTCTCATCATTTTTGCAACTGGTTGTCTGAGTCCTTCATACCCCTATAGCCGTGGTGCGCGATTATTAAACGGGGTAAAACGTGGTGCACTCTTAGCACCTAAGGAGGTGGTTATAAAAAACAGTATTTCATTTTTGTCGGTTTGCCTGTTTAAAAATGGCGAGACAAAAACGTCAGTTGTTGGCCCTTTTGTTTATGTGGTAATATGCAAGAACTTGGGCTTTTAAAGGAAGCACGTGGCAAAAGATGCCACACCATCTTAAGTAAGCTGCACCGAAAGGGGTTTTTGGTCCTAAAACGCTACAGAGATACGAAAAATAATATATTTTCTTCGAACTCGGTTAAAAGATGTTTATTTATGGAAGGAAAGTGACGTAAGATGCCCCGCTAGATCAAGGAGATAGCTTTTTGGTGTTGTTTCCGATAAGTACGTGGACGTGGTTCCTCTTTTATCGCCTGCCATTTACAGGAAAGAAAAGTTGCGCTAAAAAGCAGCTGTTGGCGACTTTACTTTACTTAACACAAGTTTGGATTTGTGTTTACTCTTTGGTCGTCTTACAACTTTGTTTCGATTTTGAAGCCCGAGTGTGGCTATAGGCATCAGATAATGAAAATTCACGTGCGTATTTCAGTAACATAGTCGCGAGAGCTCGCATATAACGTGGCTTTGTAGTTCTGTACTTGGTAAGGAAATCTATTTCTTTGCAAAAAGGAAGACACTATCCCCAAGAAAAGCAGTTTTCCAGCACAGCAATGTCAGGAATTTACGTGCTTCAACGGTCTACACGGTCTACACGGTCTACCATCATATGAGATAAATATAATAATATATTCTATTTCTTACTGTTGCAGAATGGTAGACCGTGGTGATGGTAGACCGTCAGAAAATAGAAATTAACATAGCACACAACTTTTTCTGCTCTCTAGCTCTAACGGACTTTAATAACCATCTTATTTTCACCGTAGTAGATGAAAAAAACTGAACGGTTTTACTTTAACAGCGATGTTGAAAAATAAGTCACGCGGTATACCGATTACATAACGCCATTGCATATCAAATGTCATTGCGTTACAGATACAGGGGTGAAAAGGAAGGTTTGGCAGCTTTATTCGCAACTATAGTATCTCTAAATACCAAGAAAAGGAAAATTATGCTGTTATTATGCATTCGCGCTTCTCAGAGTTTAATTACAACGCCGAAACTTTAAGCTATGTCACGGTAGATAATGGCGCATGCGTTACAACAAAACTGAGGCAAAATTTACAAGTCACTACATTCTTAAGCGCTTTTTTAGGCAGTTTGATATCAATGACAATGATGTATCGGCTGGGAAAAGCAACACAAAGTGTCATTCTATTTATTTATGTCGCTATAGTCTTCGTTTTGGGAATTTAAGACGTGGAAATCGCTTGTTGAAGTAAACCTTAAATGAGACAACCAGTTGCAAAAGTACTTGAGACACTGTACCGTATTTTGGCATAAATGGCCTGTCCATGATCTTGTGCTTGTGATGCCCCCTCCACCCCTTATCAAAGTTGCTAGCAATACAAGACCATACTCAAAACTTGGAGGAATAACTTTGAATGGGAGGGAGGAGGGAGGTCAGTATTATATTTTACAGACCTGTGACCAGGAGCGATTTGAAGCAAGAAAGGTCGTTTTTCCGTGGGAGTGTCTCATCATTTTTGCAACTGGTTGTCTGAGTCCTTCATACCCCTATAGCCGTGGTGCGCGATTATTAAACGGGGTAAAACGTGGTGCACTCTTAGCACCTAAGGAGGTGGTTATAAAAAACAGTATTTCATTTTTGTCGGTTTGCCTGTTTAAAAATGGCGAGACAAAAACGTCAGTTGTTGGCCCTTTTGTTTATGTGGTAATATGCAAGAACTTGGGCTGCAACGAAAGGGGTTTTTGGTCCTAAAACGCTACAGAGATACGAAAAATAATATATTTTCTTCGAACTCGGTTAAAAGATGTTTATTTATGGAAGGAAAGTGACGTAAGATGCCCCGCTAGATCAAGGAGATAGCTTTTTGGTGTTGTTTCCGATAAGTACGTGGACGTGGTTCCTCTTTTATCGCCTGCCATTTACAGGAAAGAAAAGTTGCGCTAAAAAGCAGCTGTTGGCGACTTTACTTTACCTAACACAAGTTTGGATTTGTGTTTACTCTTTGGTCGTCTTACAACTTTGTTTCGATTTTGAAGCCCGAGTGTGGCTATAGGCATCAGATAATGAAAATTCACGTGCGTATTTCAGTAACATAGTCGCGAGAGCTCGCATATAACGTGGCTTTGTAGTTCTGTACTTGGTAAGGAAATCTATTTCTTTGCAAAAAGGAAGACACTATCCCCAAGAAAAGCAGTTTTCCAGCACAGCAATGTCAGGAATTTACGTGCTTCAACGGTCTACACGGTCTACACGGTCTACACGGTCTACCATCATATGAGATAAATATAATAATATATTCTATTTCTTACTGTTGCAGAATGGTAGACCGTGGTGATGGTAGACCGTCAGAAAATAGAAATTAACATAGCACACAACTTTTTCTGCTCTCTAGCTCTAACGGACTTTAATAATCATCTTATTTTCACCGTAGTAGATGAAAAAAACTGAACGGTTTTACTTTAACAGCGATGTTGAAAAATAAGTCACGCGGTATACCGATTACATAACGCCATTGCATATCAAATGTCATTGCGTTACAGATACAGGGGTGAAAAGGAAGGTTTGGCATCTTTATTCGCAACTATAGTATCTCTAAATACCAAGAAAAGGAAAATTATGCTGTTATTATGCATTCGCGCTTCTCAGAGTTTAATTACAACGCCGAAACTTTAAGCTATGTCACGGTAGATAATGGCGCATGCGTTACAACAAAACTGAGGCAAAATTTACAAGTCACTACATTCTTAAGCGCTTTTTTAGGCAGTTTGATATCAATGACAATGATGTATCGGCTGGGAAAAGCAACACAAAGTGTCATTCTATTTATTTATGTCGCTATAGTCTTCGTTTTGGGAATTTAAGACGTGGAAATCGCTTGTTGAAGTAAACCTTAAATGAGACAACCAGTTGCAAAAGTACTTGAGACACTGTACCGTATTTTGGCATAAATGGCCTGTCCATGATCTTGTGCTTGTGATGCCCCCTCCACCCCTTATCAAAGTTGCTAGCAATACAAGACCATACTCAAAACTTGGAGGAATAACTTTGAATGGGAGGGAGGAGGGAGGTCAGTATTATATTTTACAGACCTGTGACCAGGAGCGATTTGAAGCAAGAAAGGTCGTTTTTCCGTGGGAGTGTCTCATCATTTTTGCAACTGGTTGTCTGAGTCCTTCATACCCCTATAGCCGTGGTGCGCGATTATTAAACGGGGTAAAACGTGGTGCACTCTTAGCACCTAAGGAGGTGGTTATAAAAAACAGTATTTCATTTTTGTCGGTTTGCCTGTTTAAAAATGGCGAGACAAAAACGTCAGTTGTTGGCCCTTTTGTTTATGTGGTAATATGCAAGAACTTGGGCTGCAACGAAAGGGGTTTTTGGTCCTAAAACGCTACAGAGATACGAAAAATAATATATTTTCTTCGAACTCGGTTAAAAGATGTTTATTTATGGAAGGAAAGTGACGTAAGATGCCCCGCTAGATCAAGGAGATAGCTTTTTGGTGTTGTTTCCGATAAGTACGTGGACGTGGTTCCTCTTTTATCGCCTGCCATTTACAGGAAAGAAAAGTTGCGCTAAAAAGCAGCTGTTGGCGACTTTACTTTACCTAACACAAGTTTGGATTTGTGTTTACTCTTTGGTCGTCTTACAACTTTGTTTCGATTTTGAAGCCCGAGTGTGGCTATAGGCATCAGATAATGAAAATTCACGTGCGTATTTCAGTAACATAGTCGCGAGAGCTCGCATATAACGTGGCTTTGTAGTTCTGTACTTGGTAAGGAAATCTATTTCTTTGCAAAAAGGAAGACACTATCCCCAAGAAAAGCAGTTTTCCAGCACAGCAATGTCAGGAATTTACGTGCTTCAACGGTCTACACGGTCTACACGGTCTACACGGTCTACCATCATATGAGATAAATATAATAATATATTCTATTTCTTACTGTTGCAGAATGGTAGACCGTGGTGATGGTAGACCGTCAGAAAATAGAAATTAACATAGCACACAACTTTTTCTGCTCTCTAGCTCTAACGGACTTTAATAATCATCTTATTTTCACCGTAGTAGATGAAAAAAACTGAACGGTTTTACTTTAACAGCGATGTTGAAAAATAAGTCACGCGGTATACCGATTACATAACGCCATTGCATATCAAATGTCATTGCGTTACAGATACAGGGGTGAAAAGGAAGGTTTGGCATCTTTATTCGCAACTATAGTATCTCTAAATACCAAGAAAAGGAAAATTATGCTGTTATTATGCATTCGCGCTTCTCAGAGTTTAATTACAACGCCGAAACTTTAAGCTATGTCACGGTAGATAATGGCGCATGCGTTACAACAAAACTGAGGCAAAATTTACAAGTCACTACATTCTTAAGCGCTTTTTTAGGCAGTTTGATATCAATGACAATGATGTATCGGCTGGGAAAAGCAACACAAAGTGTCATTCTATTTATTTATGTCGCTATAGTCTTCGTTTTGGGAATTTAAGACGTGGAAATCGCTTGTTGAAGTAAACCTTAAATGAGACAACCAGTTGCAAAAGTACTTGAGACACTGTACCGTATTTTGGCATAAATGGCCTGTCCATGATCTTGTGCTTGTGATGCCCCCTCCACCCCTTATCAAAGTTGCTAGCAATACAAGACCATACTCAAAACTTGGAGGAACAACTTTGAATGGGAGGGAGGAGGGAGGTCAGTATTATATTTTACAGACCTGTGACCAGGAGCGATTTGAAGCAAGAAAGGTCGTTTTTCCGTGGGAGTGTCTCATCATTTTTGCAACTGGTTGTAGCTCTTTGTAGAGATTTCAGAGCTCCTTGAAGGTCCGGCATCTTATATTGCGCCTTACCAAGATGGAAGTAGTAGTTCGCCGTAATTATGTGATATCCGCGCAAATTTAAACTCATGTTTGCCGCTTTCTGGAAGGCCTCAACCGCTGACTTACTATCACCCATAGCGAAATAGATATTGCCTTGCTCAAAATAGCTGGAGGCTGTACAGGGATGACTTCCTAGTAGTTTTTGTCTTTGCAGTACGCCCACCCGTACAGACTCTAGTGCTCCTGTCAGGTCCCCCTCTTGACGCTGCTTTCTAGCAAGCTCAAGGAGTCTTCTCGATGGGTTTTTTTGAACGTTATAGTTGCTGGGCAGCTGTGGATTTTCAGGCTGACTCGCTAGGGTCTCTGCCTTCCGGATTTCTCTAGCCATTTTCTCACTGTCATTTTCGGTAACGCCTTTCTGATTAACGCTTACGGCTGTATGAGGATAATGTTGTCCTAGAAGTTCCTTTCGTAGTCGTGAGCCCATCTTGGCAGATTCCTGTGCTCGTTTTAGGTTTCCCTCTTCACGCTGAACTCTACTAAGCCAGAAGTAGCTTTCCGCTGTTGTGTGACATTCTCTGGCAGAGTGCAACCTTTGTTCGTCGTCCGTTTTCCCCCTCCTCTTTGCTTCTTTTACCGCCGTGTCATAAAGCCCCTCAATCAACAACTGTTCATCATGCAAAACAACACTAAGAAATGACTTTGCTTGGGACAACAACTCTACAGCTTTTGTGTAGATCCTGTCTATTTGAGGACCATTAGAAATGGATGAAATGATGCTGCTCCGCCGATCAAGGAAACTCCTGAAGGCGTCCCCGTAATGTTTTCTCAGAAAATTTTCATTAGCATCTTTACAGCTGGAAATGTAATAGTCGTAAAACTGAGTTTTTGAATCC